>BHFT01000678.1:0-33696 GCA_004320025.1 Laticauda laticaudata | reverse complement strand
CCCCCCCCCCCCCCCCGTTGTTGGATGGGCTTTCATAGTATAGGGCTATAGGAATGTTAGACCATGTTTGGTGGTTATTTTAATGTTGATTGACACTTTATTTTATTTTTAATATTGTTTAATTAATGATATTTGTAATATTTCATGTTTTACTATTATGAATTGTTAAGGGTTTTGCAAAGTGGACAGCATACTAATATTGAGATGATAGAGATAGAGGTAGAGATGATATGTAGTGGTAAAGATAGATGTAGGGAGGGAAGGAGAGAGAGAGAGAGATGATAGAGAGAGAGATAGGTAGAGAGAGATGGTTTAGATAGATGTTTAGTGGATGTAGTCTAAAACTACATTTGTCTTTTAGGCAGCAGCACTGCTGACTCACACTGAGCACAATTAATAACTATTCCAAGATCTTTTCCACAAGATCTGAACTTTATGTAGTTGTCTATTCTATACCTATAGAAGTACTTTGTACTATTTTTGTTAAATTAAAATCATTTTAATAACCCATCATGAAGTAATATCTATGTTCCTGAGTATTACTCATCTGCCCCAATTTGTGTCATCTGTATGTTTGATGAGGAATCAATACACATGTTCAACTAAACAATAAAACATTGACAAGTGGAGGACTCAACTTTGAGACATCCATTTCACTACCTGTTTCCAGTTTGATTAGAAAACATTTTGAGCATCCTCTGACTGTGGGTGATAATGAAAATGTCACAGGATATTTCATAAAAATTGTTAATTACAATGTGATAGGATTCCCCCATTTTTCTTGCAATTTCTCATACTCCCTTTTCCATGAATGTTGATATGGCAAGTCTTCAATAATGCTGCTTTGACCAACATGACCTTTGCAATTTCTCCTGCAAAAGTTGTTATGATTTCTACCAATGACTTTTTCATTTTTCCTATGGATAGAGCTGAGAATTTTACATTTTACTATTTTAATTATGTTATTGTGCTGGGGTCTGGGGATAGTGTGTTTCATTGCTTTTCTGTTTCTGCAGCTACCAATTTTCTGTTTTATTACTAGATTGTTGTAATTTCATTATTCATCCTTTTAGCCTATTATGTTTTGTTATTGTTTTGTTCAGAAAACACACGAGGTAGACCGGGTTCCAACAACAAAGGCTTTATTCTTTCACTAGTCAGTAAATCGGAACGCTGTGGCTGAAACCGAGGGCAGCCTTTTATGACAGGCTGGTCTTAGCCGCTGTAGCCATGGCAGTTGTTTAAAATTTGCCCGCCTTTCAGCTAGCTCTTTGGATTGGTTTCGCGAGGAAGCCAATCCAATGCTTAGTTTATTTTGCCATATAGGTTTGTATTTTTGGAGTAACCCAATTTAGCATATAGAAACCCTTCCCTTAGCTTCAGTCCTATTGGTGGTGACATAAGTCTCGCAGGTAGTGGGGCCTTTTCTGGTTGCTCGACTTGACTTGCGCGGTTCAATGTTCTTTGGTGAACGACTTGCGACGCGCTTCGGATGGGGCTGCTGTTTGTCACTCCGTTCTTCTCACCTGGAACCGTCTGGAAGGGTGAGTCAGCCTATTTTTTACGCCACGCTGAGTTTTCTTACGGCTCTGGCGGTTTTGCCGTCCCTCCGTTTTCCTCCGGGCAGGTCGAAGCTGGCCTGGTGGCCCCTTCCGAGGAATGACTTCTTCACACAAGTCTCTCCAAACAGTGAGTCTTTTAGTTATTTGACTCTTTTTGTTCGTATGTCTAATCGGATTTGTTTTTAAACGGTTTCTTTATTAATTCTCGCAGTTTCCCCCCCACCTTGGTTGGCAATTCATTCAGGGGTCGTGTTTTTTCGACGACAGGGTGCTCATGTCCTTGTGGTTCTCTCTTAATAATTTCTGGATCGAAGCTGCTGTCTATGTGCCGCTTTCCATTCCTGCCATCATCTACTGCTTAACCGTAGGATTTGGGCCCTGTTATTTGGGTAATTTGTCTGGTAAGCCATTACTGGGCTCCCCGGTGAAGTTTTTGGCATAGACTAATCGCCAGGGCCATTCCAAAATTTCTAAAATGTGTAGAGGAGTCGGAGGGGGGGTGTGTTTGCTGGCGTGGAAATCTGGGCAATCTATCAAGGTGTGACCTTAGTTTTCTCCCCATGAGTAGCTACTGCCACGCGACTTGTTGTTGTGGTACTGGGTGTTATGTGCTGGAGTGTGAAAACAACTTCGGTTATTTTATGTTGCACATCTCCAGCGTCATTTTTTCTAACCCCTCCTTTGGTAAACTGGACCTGCCCTGTACCGTTTGCAGCCGGATGGGCCGGCTGGTTTAGGGGCAGTCTAATACCTAGGGAGGCTAGGTATTGTTCAAATTGTAGGCTGGTCAGTTGTGGTCCATTATCGGACACGAGGACGTCTGGCAACAGGTGCCAAGCCGCTCTAGCTGTTTATCACTATTTCAGTTTGTTCGTTGATGGCATAATTTTTACTTCTAACAATTAGAATAGGCGTCCACAACAATCAGAAAAGGTATGTCCTTTAGTTGGACCAGCGAAATCGATGTGGATTCGCTTGGAACCAGGGCCCTCGTGGGGTTTTCCAATCTCTAATGGGGTGCCTCTTGGGTTGCGGGATGGTCTAATTCTTGAGCATTTGTTACACGAGGTTACCCAGTATTCTATGTCCTATCACATATCTGGCACCAGAAGCATAACTTCTACGCAAGGCTTTTCATTTTACAATCCCTTGGCGTGACCTTCGGTTGTAGCCATTACCTAAAGTACCTCTAGGTTGTAGTTTGTTACGGAATCAACCACCGGATCCAACCCCACAGTACAACCTTTTTGAATCCAAGTTCCAGTTTGTCTGGTCGTGAAAGGTTTAAAGTTGTTCAGTTTTTTGATTTTCCGGGCCAGCCTTTAACTACCCAGTTAAGAACGCGGGCAGTCAAAGAGTCTTTTGCGATGGCTCCTGGCGACATCATAGCTGGATTTATGGTTAGATGCAGGGCAAGTCTCTATTTCGTAAATGCTGTCATTTTCGTTGTGGCCGGGGTCTTCTCTCAGCGTCGCTGGCTAGGGTGCTCTGCTTAAAGCGTCTCCGCATGTGAAATTTTGTTTCCCCGGTTGGTGTGTGCAGAGTTGTAAGAGTGGCTGCTAGGAAACTCTTGACCATCTAGTCTATTCTTGGTGGGAGAGGATATTTTGGGTTGGTGGGTTTTGTTTTCCCGCTCAAAATTTCCTAATAGCGGTTTGTGGTCTGTTATATATTTGAAAAGTCTGCCTGTATAGGTCTACTTGCGTTGAAAACGTTCCTCCTGCCGAACAATTGCTAGGGCCTGCTCTGTCGAATTGAGGCTTTAATTCCGCTCGGTTTTGGACAGAGTCTTGAATCAATATCGCGATGGGCGCCTCTTCTGCCATCAGGTAGTTGGTGGCTCAGATGGCACCTACCTGAATGGTGAGGACAATGCGCAGATCACTCTTAAGGGAAGTGTGTTGCCTAAATTGTATGAGAACGTTTGTTTGATGTTAGCAGCTTTTAATTTTTTGGAAGGCTTTCCTTTTTCTCTGTAACCCAAGTCTCAATTGCTTATCTTGGCTAAGAGACGGTGCAATTGGTTCTGCTATAGTGGCCTTTAATTGGCCAGGAATACATTATAGAAATTAATTAGTCCTAAAAAGGCTTGTGTTCTGTTTGTGTTCTTGTTCTGGGTGCGTCTTTTAATTCGCTTTAATTTTTTGTCTGTAGGGTGTATTACCTCTCTCCGTCTAATTAAATAGCCCAGGGAATTCGACGCTATTCTTAATTTAGGCAACACTTTTCTCTTTTCACCTTGAGGCCAGATCTCTAAACTTAAGTTAGTAACTCTTTGAGTCCTTTTTTTTTATTGGGTTTCATCTTTGGCTGAGATCAGGATGTCGTCACCCAAATATAGTACGACTCCTTGTATGCCATTTAGGAGGCTGTTCCATGTAGACTTCTTGAAACACGCCTGGCGGCCACTACTTACTCCAAATTGGACGTGGTCGGTGACACTTGATTGCGCCCTTTAATGGTAACTTATAGTCTGTGCTTCAGCATTTTCTGGGTCCCACTGGGAGCTGTGATAGGCTTGTGGCTAAGTCGAGTTTAGTCAAAAACTTTTCGCTTTTGCCCAGGGAGTGAAGCACAATGCTGGACTACTGGACCGGGTATGCGCTTGGTTGTAATGGCGTGGTTCAGTAGCCTTATAGTCACCACAGATTCTAGTCACGTACTGACACACTAACCTCCAGTCGACGGCTGGTTTGAACAGGTGTGGACTATAGGTGTTTCCCACTTGGGCATTGTGCTCACAGGTTCTATACACCCGCTTGGGCGATTAATTTGTCCAACTGTTCTCTATTTTTGCCGTTTAGTGCAAAAAGGAAACTCGCTGGCTTTTATTCTTCGTGGGCAATTTGGGGGTTTAGACTGGAAAAAAATGAGGATTTCTCCCGATACTTGCCAAGTGAGTCGTCAAAAACATCCTGGAATTCACGCGATGAGGTCTTCTTCCCAGCCGGTTGTAGTCACTCGACTCGATCCCGTCATCCCGATGCCAAATGCGCAAACATTCGCATGCCCAGGAGGCTTGGTCTGACTCGGTCGACTATGGTTCAGCGGTAGCACCTTGACGTGCTTGTTTGTAGGCGACTCGGAAATTGTCCCATGCCAACTTAACAGGGATTTGCGTTTCTCCTGGTATGTCCCTTGTAGGGTTAGGTGCTGCTTCTGTAATTTTTGGGTTTGACAATCTTGGGACTAGTGTTTTAATTGTGTTCCGCACGATACCATAGAAAGGAAGGACCCCGAGTCCACTTGCCATGCTTGGCAGGGCTTCCCTTCGATTTTACAATACTTTACTTTCTTCACCGCTTTCCGTTGAGCGCTTCCTATATGTCGAAAGTCTGGTGTGTATTGGCTCCACTTGTCTTTTGTTGCCACGTTTCTCTCAGTTCGTTTTGGCTCAGCTTGTGCTTGGGGAATTTCTGCGTCTCGTTGGGCTGTAGCTTTTCTTGTTTCTGCAGACTTTCTCGATATGCCCCTTGTATTCTTGCCAGGACCCTGCGCAGATGGCATCGAGAAATCGTGCATTTGGCTCGGGATGGTTTCCTCCGCAGCCAGCGGCATTCTCGCACAAATTTCTTTCTTTCGCGCTCTTTTTTGTTAGCGTATAGGCGGTGGCCATCGTCTTCTTCTTCGCGTAGTAGTCAGGTGTTTTGTACATACTCTTCGTGTGCGTGGGTGGTGTAGATTGTTTTTTTGTCTTTGGTCGGGTTCGTTTCTGTCACTATGTGTGTTCATTTTCTTCATAGCTGACAGCCGATTTTTACGGCCTTTCGGTGGCTGTGGCTTCCCGCGTAGCTTCGGCTACGGTGATGTTGGGTTTGTTGAGTAATATTTACTCTGTGGTGGTCGAAGTCTTCTTACACCAACACCGACTCGCATCCCTCATTGCTCGTCAGGTTTAAGAATCACACTCAGCCACCTATTTGTCGAAGGACGCAACGAAATCGGCGACGGTCTCCTCCTCTCTCCTCTCGGTCTCTCGCTGTAAAATTCGTGTCGGCTTTATTAAATTTTGAACCCATCGAGCGTTAGTGTGCTTTGAGAATTGTTTGCCAATTCTGGCGACCTTAGTTGTTTGACATTCTGGGCTTCGCTAGGCGCTTTGCCATCTTGAAAACCGTTGGCCCACAGTGGTGTTTAGGAACACAGCCCTCTTACGTTGCTCTGAAATTCCTTCCTTTCATTGCTTTCCAAATACATTTTGGAAGCGGTCTGCATAGGAATCCCAATTCCTCTCTCGTTGGGATTGAAGGGTGCGCGGCGGTTGGCGTTGTTTCCAGCATCTTTGTTGTCCGTCTGGACTTCTTATCACCACGTGGCAGGTTTTGTGTTCAAGGACGATCCCATCCTCGTCGCCAGTGTTTTGTTCAGAAAACACACGAGGTAGACCGGGTTCCAACAACAAAGGCTTATTTGACCAATCAGGTTTGTATTTTTGGAGTAACCCAATTTACATATAGAACAGTTATAATAGCCAAAGGGTGGGGGGGGGAGAAATCACCTGGCAGATACTCAAGAGATTTTGGGCATGTCTTTTAAAAGTATTTGTTTCTGCATATGGTTAAGAAGTATTGATAGTTAAATACATGAGTCACATTATAGATGATGTTCCTTGTAATGCCTGAAGCAATTTTAACATACCTCTATATCTTTGACTGTGTCTTAATGTAGGATGGTTCAAAATAGCACTACTATAAACCAAAATAATCTTAGATAAGGTAACACCTATGCCAGAGGGAATTTATAACCAGAATGCAGGTCTTAAAAAGTTGAGCAATCATTCCAAATTTCCAATAATTGATTTATTGCTTTGCAAATTTTATCAAGGCTGAATGCTTTGTGCATGTAGAGTTTTTTTAGAGTGTGATATTCAATCTAGGTGACACTCATTACAGATATATGTATGAAGTTTATGTAACTTATATAAGTGCTTGGAGGCCACGATGGTTCCCATGGTAAGACTCTGGGCTTGCTCACCACCAAGGCTGGCAGTTCGTCAGCTTGATCCCTATGAGTGAACAAACTGTGTAGGAATAAGAAAGGAGCCTCCTTTGACTGCCTACCAGCAGTCAGGTGTCCTGCGGATAAAAATAACACTGTCTGTAAAAATTCCTTTCACAGAGGCACCCAGCCAACTCGGTGATACCTGGCTGACATGTGCCATGCACTAAATAAATAAATAAATTATAGGTGCTACCTTGTATGTTTCTAGCATTTTAGTAGTTAAAACTGAACATGACAGGGCTGTTAAACACTTGAAGAAGTGGCACCAATCCATCAAATGTATCTGCTCAATTTATAAACTTGGAGATGCTGATATCTCTCAGATATGAAATTGGTGGGAGCCCATAGGTTGTTTTCTTTGTGATGGTCCTATCCTTATAGAATAATTTCTATTCAGAGCTTAGATTACCACCCTTTTGTCAAGCTATCCAAACACAGCTGTTCTGTGAGTACTGGAAAGTTAAGGTTTTAGTGGTCTCCAAGTATTATGTAGAAGATGATCAGGCTGAGTCAAGACCAGCTATGTTCCCACAAGAAACCTACATCCAGCCCCTACTTTTGTAGTACTTTTGAACTCTATTCCAACTCCTGATTTCTTACACCTGACATGTTGTAGATCAATGTTTTGTAAGTCCCAGGGGATTGATGATATTTTATCTAGCTCTAGCATTGCATTTAATTTATCCTGTTATGTATCAGTTGGTTGCATTTTTAATATTAATTCCTATATCATTTTAAATTATTGTTCATGTATATTTATTGTTTTATTTTAATGGTTGTATTTCATGGAATATGAGCAGCCATATAAATTTATTAAAAAATAAATTATCAGTATAATGAAGGCACATGCTTTTTTCACTTAGTTTTATTGCAAGGAAGTTTCAGGTATTAAACATGTAAGTTATAAAAGTCAGGAAGTAATTTTTAAAGTTTAAAGTGATTGTCAATGGCCTACTACAGTATACATGCATAAATGTGAACCAACTAAAGGTATTAGCAAAAGCTGTGTAAGTATGAAAGCACAGCACTGGAAAATGACAATGTAGTGAATCTGGGAAAGAGAATAGTAAGGTTTAGTTGAAAAATTAAACTCAAGAGGAGTAGGTAATGACCTCATAGACACACCTATAGAGTTTCCTTTGTAATAATGTGGAAGTGACTTTCCTTACCTTCATGTGGGATTTTTTTTAAAAATCTGCTTTACTTTGAACAGCTTTTGTATTTTCTGTTAGTCTCTCATCCAAATATTAACCAAATCTAATCTGTTTAATTTGTAAATTCAGTCAAATTAGACAGCAAAATACGAGTGGCTAATTCAGAATGATAGAGGCAGGGATTAAAAATGAGAGGAGGCAGAAACTAATGATGTCAGAGAAGAAACAAGGAAGAGAAACTTGCACAGGGAGGTTGGATATTCTCAATTTCACCCCTGCAATCAGCTGTGGCTTTAGTTTCAGAATCAAGAGACAAGAGGCGATTCGAAGCCTAATTCTAAGCTTAATGACCAGAAGCCTTCTCAAAGGAATCTTAGAACCTCCTTTCACCTTTCAATCTGGGTGACTTCTTGGATTCATTGCTCCTGCTTGAAGACAATGTGGCAAATATGACTAGGAAGGCTACTTCATCTAGGGTGCCACTTATGCCCTTTCCTAGATTGGGGGTTCAGACATTGTACTCTGGTCATATGCAGCTTGACTACTCAACAGATGGTACAGTGAAATGTCCTTAAAGACAATTCAGAAACTTTAACTGCTCTAGTACACTGCAGTGTAAGCAATGATGGCCCTGCCTTGGTATGCCCATGTAATAGCTTTGCTTCACAAGATGCACAGCAGTGGTGGGATTCAAAAACTTTTACTACCAGTTCTGTGGTGTGGCTTGGTGGGCATGGCCATGTGACTGGGTAGGCATGGCTTTTTTTTTTTGCAGCTCTCACCCATTTTTGGGAGCTTCCTAGCCACAGAGGACCCTCTGGGGAGTGCATTTTTGCTCCCCTAAGGCTCCTCTGTGGCTCTGGAAGAAAAGGAACAGAGCATGGGAGGGGCGCACAGCACCCCTCCAAGCTCTGTTTTGGGAGCTTCCTAGCCTCAGAGAAGCCTCTGGGGGCCATTTTTGCTCCTCTAGGGCTTCTCTGGGCTCTGGAAAGCAAAAAATGGTAGGGGACCTGAGCTCCTCCCTCCATATTTTGCCTTCCTGGACCTCAGCAAGGGGAATCCTGACACAGCTGATCTTATCTACAGCTGACTGTTGGGAGGAAAAAAAAAAAGAAATACCTTAGGTGAATGTCAGGCAGGCGGGCAGGGTGAGCAAGCATTGGGTAGGAGGGCGACCAGGTGGGGGACGTGGCCATCCAGAATTTACTACCAGTTTGGCAACCCATGCCAAATTCTTGCTAGGGTGCAAACCGGCTGAATACCATCACTTATACACAAGTTGCCAGTTTGATTCTGGGTGCAATTCAATGTGTTGGTTATTACTGCACCTATAAAACCTTATATGACAAAGATCTAGTTAGTTGAGGTACTGCTTGCCTTGCACAGTATTTATCTGTCAGTTTGAGCTGGCAGTGTTGGCATGCCCCGAATTCTTTCAGTTGAACAATGTCATCTATCGGGACCCTGAAATGTATCTTCTCTATAGACATGCTTTCATTTACTTTAAAAATAGTTTAGATTACTCAGATGCTTGATTTGGAAAAAAGAAAAAAACTCAGATTTCTCAGGCACTAATTTAGGAATAAATCTTATATTCAATGGATTTGTTTTTTAGGGAAATATATGAAGACTTATATTAGCCAGACAGCATTTGTGGCTCATATCAAGTTTAAATCTTTATAAACACTTTAGATTATGATTATGTATTGAACAGGAGCTCCAGGTATGTCATGACAAACTTGCTTGTGTTTTTGCCAGTGCCATTGTCAAAAAACTCTTGATTAAGACAAAATGATTCCATAATGGTGATTCAAACAAGGACAAACCTATTCCTAGTATAAACAGGCATGTGAAAGAAGGAAAATGTAAAAAGCCAATATCTCTTTCCTTCTCCATCTCTGTCAGTAACCTGGGTTGCTAGAAAAGATTACCTAACATGCCAGCAGGCAAAATATTTCTTTGGTTTGCATCACTATTTTTGAAATGACATGCCCCTGCGAGAAAGATGCCTAATTCAAAACGGAACAATTATCTAGTAGTATAAACTCTTACCGGGAAAAATAAGTGTTTCTCACTAAGCAAGCTTGTATTTCCCATAGGACGTATTTCCTGCTCCTCCTTCTAAACATCACTACCTGGATATGAGGTTGTGGTGGTGGGGATGACAGCAGGAAAGGAAATCAAGACATACATTATGGCTTGTCAATACCAATTTGCACAGACTACTGGAAAATACTAAGCTGGCAACCCTACTGGGGGTGGGGACCCCTAGATTCCTAGTAAAGGAGACACTTTGACTGAAGAACAGATCCAGATCTGAATTGGTTTCGGCCAAATAGCTTTTGCTGGCCTTCTCCTGCTAGCCTTCCCCTCCACAAAGCATATCCAGTAAAGGGTAACAACCACAATACTTCAGTGGGTATTGAAAAAGAATCTTGATATACATTACTCCCATTACTCCAATGTTGCAATTGGAGGCTCTCAGATTACCACTATTGCACTACTCATCTGGGTACTATAGGAATGGAAGGGGACATGGAAATTTCTACTGTCATTTCCTGTAGTCCTCTAGCTGACACAGCTCTCTTTTATTTTTCATTTTTTTAACAGAAATTAAACATTTCACAAAGCAGCTGATTTTGAATGGATGTAGTTTTCAAATTTGGAAAGGCTTGCCAATATATTTAACATTTATTAAAAGGGGAAAGATATTCCACTAGAGTACATTTATTGTTTCTGGACATTTCCAGATGGATTTGTGTATTGTTGCTGTATGTAGGATTTAAAAAAATGGTAATCTATTTTTATTTGATAAGCCATTTATGTGACTGGCATTAAAAACTGACACTAGCTTGATTGGTCTGACTTAATTGAATTCTGTAGAAACAGAAAACATTGCAGAGATACTACTAGGTAAGAAAGTTGCCTATAGACAAGATGGAATAGAATGGCACAACTTACCATGGCCTACTTGTTGCAGCCAACTCACTACTGCCAATTTGTCCTTGGGAACTCGCCATGGCCAGCTTGCCATGGAAAATTCATTGTGGCCAATTCACCACGAAAAACACATTGCAGAACATTTCAATAATTTTATTTAACTATTTAATTTTTTAAAAATGACATTCACATTTCATTTTGTCTCTCTTTTTGCATCCTTTCTTTAATGATTCTATTTTACTATTTCTTTGATATTATGTAACTTTTGTCTCACAGCAAATTGTCCTGCAGCAAACTGGTCATGAGTTGGCTGTGGTGAATTGTCATAAATAAATAAATAAATAAATAAAGTAAATAAATAAGTAAGTTGCTAAATTGCATAAGGGACAATAGGTGGTTTGGCATTGTCATTAAGAAAAAAGTACAACTTCAGCAACAGAGTGGTCAATGCCTGGAACGCATTACCTGACTCTGTTGTTACATCCTCAAACCCCCACTCCTTTACCCTTAAACTATCCACTATTGATCTCCCCCCATTTCTAAGAGGTCTGTAAAGGGCATGCATAAGTGCACAATCGTGCCTATCACCTTATCACCATTTATTCGTACCTATTTCTTGTATTCATATTCATGTTTATTCTTATATCTATTATCTTGTAAGTGATTGACAAATCAAATAAATAAAAATAAACAGAGTGAGGAGTTCCTTACCATTTGATAATAATATGTTTTGGAATTGTAATCTCATATTTGTACCACATCCATGGTTTGGGTTTCTTTAAAGCTTGTAATTTTAATATAATTTGATAAAATTGATAAACTTTATAACTTAAACCATTTTTAAAAACTTGGTTCCTGGTTTAAAATTTGAGTGATACTATTTATAATTATTACAGTCATTATTGCAAAATAATCTAATTTAAATACTAATTTATCTTTGCAGTGACAACAGATTTTAAACTGGTAAAAATATTCCAACATGCAGATTTATTTTATTTCATTGAATTTTTTAAAGCTACCTTTAAAATATGGTTGTCATTCACATTTCAATCTATTTTTTTTTATTTTCTAGGTGTTTTTTTCTTGTATCTACACACATACACACACACAAATAACAAAAGGGTCTATATTGCTTGTCAATAACATTGTAGGTTATAGAATTATTTATTTATCTATTAATTATCAAATCTGTATGTCTCCCATATTGCCAAAGGAGATTCTATTATACATAATGTATTCTACAAATATACTTACTAAGACTAAAATAAAAATTATTTGTGGCTATTTTATCTTGCACAAAAGTGAAGGTGTGTAAAAAGAAAAAAAATCACTTGTATGGCATGTTGCACATACATAAGAAGCAAACAGATCCACACAATATACAGACATAGAAGTGTATAATAATATATTTAATGTGTATATTTATATTCCTGAAAATAATTTAGAATCATAGGGTAGAACATATTGTGGCAGCAAAATGTTTTTTGAATGTCTTTGTTACTATCCACTGGTTCTCAGGTTTTTGCACCCCAAATCTAATGTGCCTACAGTGAACTTCAACAAAAAATATCACATGGACTGGATGCACATATTATCACAAATCATTGTTTAACCATTGCTTGAATTCAAATAGCACAAGAAGATAAGATTAAGATTAACTTTATTGTCATTGTACGTATATACATAATATATACATACAACAAAATTCACATAATACCTAGGTTATGTAAAGTTTGGAAACTGAGAGGTTGGTTTCACAGAATGTATTAAGTTAAATCAAGAAATCATATTATGCTTTAGCATGTGAAATGAACCAAATCATACAAATGCATTATTAATAATCCAAAAAAAGCCATGATCTTATTCAAAGTTTGAGACTGAGAATGTTAATTAATGTTAAAGAAACACCTGAAACCAAATAATAGTGAATAAGCAAAAAATAACTTTCCATCCAGTTGGGTTAATATTTGTGTTACTTCTGGCTTGTGTTTTTATGTGTTGCTTCCTAACTGCAACCAAATCCCTGATATTAATATTTGAATTAAGATTTGAGACTTTGCAAAAACAGATTTTATTGTAAGTGGTCAACAGGTGAAATATGATTTTTCTTTGCAATTTTTCTGAAGTTGGTCCCAATGCCAACAACAAGGTGATTGTTGATTTACCGCAAAAGGCCCTAAAAAATAAGAATTAGTCAATAGTATATGGCACGGATGTCAAACTCAATCAGGTCACGTGATGTCACATGACATATCACAACATTTTATGCTTTGTGGAGGTGGGATGGGCATGGCATCGATGTGATGCATCGAGCCCATAGGCCACCAGTGTCACACCCATGGTATATGAGGGATATTTTTGCTGAAGAAGAGCATACTTCTCACCTTGCTGGTGTTAGGAATGTCTTTAGCTCAGAAGCTGGTCATTGCCCAGCCCTGTGATTACCAGAGGAAAAAACATTAGTTGTGAGTTCCCAATCTGTCTGGATGCTACAGAAAAAGAATGACAAATTAGTTGAAGTTTACATCTGATTCAGCAGAACTTTAGTGATGTTCTTCACTTACTGTAAGTCTAGAAATCACCTGTCATGCAGGAGTTAGATATGATTTCACAACCCTAAACTTTTGTTCACTTTGGGAGGGTCCCAAACAAGTTGCATTTCATCATAATTGGCTCTTGCCTTGAGGCTGCTACATTTCAAGCCTAAAGATTGATGTCTTCTTTTCAAAACACATGTGGATGACTTTTGCTCCAGAAAGACTGAAGACTGTCATCATCACCACTAGCCTCATTCTTTCAAATAGCAATAGAACTTTGTGCTACAGCTGCATCTGTGGCATTTCTACCAACTGAAGTAGAGTTGCAGAAGGTGGTCTTTTTTCATTTTTGCATATTTGCTTCTCCATCTTTCATGAGTTAATATTATACTCATCATAGCAACAATTACATATTTCTTAACGAGTGCAATTTTTGCCTTCATTTTATTACTTTGTTGTTTCATACATTAGTTACCCTAATACAGGGGTGTCAACCTCAAGGCCCAGGGGGCAGATCTGGCCCTTGGGGTGCATAAATCAGGCCCATGCGGCTGCCCTGGAAACAGCAAAGTACTGGTCTTTGGTGCCTTGGCCCAGCCCAGGCTGACCAGGTGCTGATTTATAACTTTGTGGCAGCCATTTTCAGTGGTAGAGTGCTGCAGGAGGCTGTTGCAGCTGAAAATGGAGCTCAGAAGGGGTGTGCATTGTGCTGCCAAGCTCTGTTTTCATTGGCAGAGTGCTAATAAAACAAACTTGCTTGTCCTCTGCTGCCTAAGGCACTCCTGCCCAAATACATAAACCTGAGATGTTGTCGGAAATACAATACTGTAACATTATTGTATGATTTCCCTCAGTGCATCTTCAGTTATCTAAGAATTTTTGTTTGTAAATAGCAAAATGTTTCTTGTTTTTAGGTTATGTCTGTGCATGGCATCTTAATTTTTTTCTAATCATGATGGATTTATATCAATGATGTAATTATATATTGAGAATGCAAACATATAACATATACAAGAGAATTCTTAGTAGCCACAGGAAATAATGTTTCCTCTCTATAATCCAAGGACATCTGACACTTCCTGGTCTTTCAGACTTGTTTGGGAAATCCCAGTCTTGAAAAAAACTCAGAGAGGGAACAAGTCAGGTGGAAATTAAAATATGCCAGGTCTTTCATGTGATCACAAAACTGGCAAAAATTCAGAGGAGAAAAGGGGTAAGACTGCAAATATTTGACATAAAACTTTGAGTAGATTCAGTACATTGCATTGAATTCAATCCTTGTGAATCAGTTTGGAATTCAATAGATTTCTGCATATTACTCACAAATCTATATGGGGCTGCCCTTCCACTGGCACAGAATGTAGTATGGTTAGTAAATGGTGTCAGATAGTTGATACATGTGACATCAATGTTATGTGAGCTGGATGCATTTCAGGTACTGGTTGTCACCTTTCAAGCCTTCCATGGCTTGGGACCAGGCTACCTAAAAATTCTCTTTTCTCAGTCATTTCTTACCCATCCAATTTGGTCTGGCAGGTTGGACATGTTACGAGTCCCATCAGCCAAAGAATGTCAATTGGCAGATTCAAGGAGTCATGCTTTCTCTTTTAAACCTGCCTCTGGAATATTTTCTCTTGAGAAACTGAGATGACCTCCCCCCACTTTTTTTGTAAGACTATGAAGATCTGGTTATGTGCCCCACATCTTATTGGATGGAGGCATTCAAAGTCCACAAGATCAAAGCAGGTCATTACTGAACACAATAACACAAATGGTAAGCCAGTCAAATATAACTCATTAGATACGTATGGTGGCTTGTTTTTTCTGCCTGTCTTTACTGAAACTTTAAATGAAGCAATACTGGAGAGAAACAGAGAGATCACTACACCTGTTGGGAAACTTTCCATCCAAGAAGATGGATCTGTTCCTCTCAGGCGTCTGGCAGATCAGGTACTAGAGAATAACACTAATTATTCTTGACATATGTATTTAAGTGAAAGAAAAGGCTAAAGATTAGGGAAGGTAGAAAGTCCTTAAAGCACTTCTATTTATAAACCTTCTACACTGTTCACCCACGCAAAATTTCTCCCATGGAGTGAATCTCAGGAAATGACTTCAGCTGTAATTTAAAACTGTAGGTGGTGGGGTTTTTTTTTTTTCTTTTTGGCTCCTTGGGCTCCAGAGTCTCTTCAGGCCATAAAGGACTGACTCATTTCACTATTTTTACACATGGAAACTGTTTTAATTTGTGAAATCAAATCATAACATAGAATAAGTTCTGGTTCCTGAAAGATAAGGACTATTAGAGAAAGATAGGTGTGTGTGTGTGTGTGTGTGTGTGTGTGTGTGTGTGTGTGTGTNTGAAAGATAAGGACTATTAGAGAAAGATAGGTGTGTGTGTGTGTGTGTGTGTGTGTGTGTGTGTGTGTGTGTGTGATATAAAAATCATGGTTAAACTAAAAACTATTTTTATAAAGTTCTGGAAACCTTTATGGCAGTAGTGAGATTCAAATTTTTTTTACTATTGGTTCTGTGGGTGTGGCTTGATGGTTGTGGCAGGGGAAGGATATTGTAAAATCTCCAGTCAGAGGTAATATTTGCTGGTTCTCTGAACTACTCAAAATTTCCACTACCAGGTCTCCAGAACTGGTCAGAACCTGCTGAATACCACCTCTGCTTTATGGCTACATGGACAGAATTAACAACAATTTTTGGGTTTATGATTGGATAAATTCAGTATTATGGGAAGAAGTAAATTGTGTTTAACTGCATAAGAGGTGGGAAAGTATTAATATGCCTGTA
Source organism: Laticauda laticaudata (assembly GCA_004320025.1). Lineage (NCBI taxonomy): Eukaryota > Metazoa > Chordata > Lepidosauria > Squamata > Elapidae > Laticauda > Laticauda laticaudata. The sequence goes on along the minus strand of BHFT01000678.1, from coordinate 17,700 downwards.
CTTACTGCAAGGAAGACCAAGACTCACTTCTTAAAATATTCTTTTTCTATTTTTTCTAATGTTCTAACATTTGAAGAGAGTATGGATTTATTTCCAGATTACCCAAAGGTAACATAAGAATGAATAATTGGAAACTTTACAAAAAGGAGATCCAAATTTTAAATAATTGTATGTGCTACTAAGCAGAGGAACAGTATACCTTCTGGAGCCATGTCTGTATTATAGTTTTACAAAAAAAAATTTTTTGGGATGGCATGCAAATTTCTGTCTTGAACAAGAGACTGAACTAGAAGATCTTCAAAATCTCCTTCAAGCCTATAAATCTATAAACCAGTATATCTGGTTGACCTATTATTTCCAATTCTATTTGCAGTTTGTAGATCCAGTTATATAATTTGATTCTGGTTCTTTTGTAAACAAATCTTATAGAAAGAAAGAGATTTAGACAGATTTTCCAGGTTCTGAATTGTATACAGCCAGGGCTGCAATTCAACCAGTATAACAACTGGTTCAATGAGCATGCACTTCATGCTCACACATGCCAAATGTGTGCTCTGCATGTGTGCTCAGCATTTAAAAAAGCTATTACTTACCTTCAACTGCAGCTGAAGAAAACAGCTGAGGCATGGCAAACCGCTCTGCCATGTGAATCAGCTGTACTCTAATAAAAAGACATAAAGCACAGGAAATAGCATGGGTGGGCAGGGAGGCCCACTTGCTCATTGGACCGAACCAGTTTGGAGCCAGCTGATCATTGGAACAAGGGGTTCGCCTGAACCAGTCTGAACTGGGAGAACCCCACCCCTGTATCAGCCTAATATAACAACTAAAACTATAAAGAGTACAGTTAATTGTGTTGCAACTTGCCACAGGAAAATTGGTTTTTGAAGGGTGACTCACAATTTTTTAAAAAATAGCATAAATATGCTGGCTGGTTTACAGAACATAGTACATTCTATATTCCAAATTGTATCTTCTTAGATCCCCGTGACACAAACTTTGTTTCCCTTTATTGCCACTTTAGCACTTACACTTTAGCACTTACCAAAGGCAGTAACAAGAAAAATCAGTCCAATTGTATAACTCAATCAGAAAATTGCAGAGTTGAAATGATCATCTAGAATGATGAAATCAAGGACTTCCAGAGGAAGAAATGTCAGACTAAAGTTGGCTTTGTGAAAAGTAGAATTGATAAATGCAGTGAAGAAGATATAGCTGATGAATAAACCAGCTCTTTGGAAACTCTCTTAAGAAAAGATGGGAAGTAATCAACATGTGCTCCAAACAGTTGCTCCTATGTCAGGAGGATATGTCCATCACATGTCAGGAGTCCCTGGTGGATTTGGGCACTGAGAGTCATCTTGCTCAGTACCAGTCAATGCTTTTTAAAGGACATTAAGTTTGCAAACTTCTTTTCCTAAACGTATTTGTAAATTGTTTGTTAACTTCTATTAAGCTATTGGAAGCCTTTAGTCTGAAGGTACTGGGTTAGTTTTCCTTCAATCCTTCCTGAAAAAGTTTAAGAACTTAAAAAGTTTGAAATAACTAGCAAAAAGCTAAATAAAACTATGATAATAGAAAGTTATAAATGGATTAAGTCTCCAGATGAATTTATAATAAGATTTTGGAATTAATTATAAAGAATCCTTCTGATAGGAGGTAGATTTGGCTGGACTTTTACAAGACAAAAAAAGTTTAGCAGTTTTGAAAACTGGACACTAGACAGAACTAAAGAAGTTAGTTAAAGGAAAAACATACACAAGACTGATTAATCATTACTTAACTGGGATATATAAAACATTTTAACATTGAAAATATTAAAAGACACTTTGGAGAAATAAAATTAGAAGTTAATACCAACAGTTTCAATGGAGATATTTGTGTCTATGGATGTGTTCAAATTATGTTTTGGAAAAAAATGGCAAATGAGGAACAAATTCCATTTGACATGGCAAAGATGTCATGGAAAATAGATCTGAACATTACAGCTTATGAGAATGGCATGGAAAAGGTGTCACACTAGATCAGGGATGTCAAACTCGCGGCCCACAGCCCAGATGTGTCCTGCGCTAGCAATGGTCATTATTTTAGCGAAGGGAAAAGTTGTGATATGTCACGTGATAACACTGTGACAATGTGAGTTTGCACTAGATATACAAAAGAAACTAGTTGATGTTTTAAAAGTCAAAATGCAAATGCAAATAAGAAACCAAGAGAGTGACCTGCATAATTCTTTTATGCTAAATTTACAAAATATGCTTGATAAAGCTTTGAAGAATCTTGTGAGAAGGAACTAAGAAGAAATGATATCAAATTCCAGCAACATTATTTGAATAAACTAGCAATTAAAACTGTTAGGAAGAAATACTGTATATAATTAGTTTATTTGATCAAAGTTAAAATATGGTGTTATTTCTGGTAACCCTTAATGAACTTTCTTCTGACACTGGGACTAAAAAAATTATGTTTTATGGATTTGGCTCTAGACAAGAGGTGGGATATGAATGAGGAGTTTATGATGTAAATAAAGGGAGGCAAAGACTTATACATGTTTATACCTGTGTTGAAGGTTTTTCTTTCTTTTCTCTCTTCTCATATTTTTATTTTTTCTTTCTATTATCTACATTCTTTTTTCTTCTCTTTAGCATCTTTCACTCTTTTGCATTTTTCTTTCCTTTAGTTTGTATTAGATTTTATTATTGTAGTTAATTATGTTTATAACTTAATAAAACTTATAAAATTAATGATGACAAAATGTATCTTTTTACAATTGTACAAGGACTGCATTACATTTTTTCATTCAAGGTTGTCGCAATGTTATTCAGGAGGAAGAAACTGAACTAGCAATGATTATATGTATCTCCAAAATCTGAACTATATTGGCTTACTGTGGTTAGTTAGTAATGATATCAAAATTTGAGGACAATTAATTACTATGACTCTACAAACTAAAGAAAACAAATGGTCTCCATGTCTTTAAAATCCTATAATCTGCAAAATTCTTCCCTGTTTCTCTTCCTGATGTGAGAAACATGAAGGGGACTTATGGCATTTGTAATTATGCTTCAAAGCCAGTAATAAAGATAAACCCAACAATCACACTCAAATGCTTAATCAAATATTTATTTATGAAAACATAACACAATAAACATTGTATGTGTCTTCAAATCGTTGATTCCATAATGATCAGATAAAATCATTAGCATTTCAAAAGATGGTTAAAAAAATTTTTTTTAAATATTTTTTCAAAAGCACATCAATAGCTAAATTCATTCAGAACTCAGGGATCGTAATCAGCATCAAATGCTTTTGCCTTCAGTTTTGACTTTAAAATATCTGTATGAGGATGATGATTCTACATGGTTTTAATCAGATTCATTGTAGTGAATGCAGAACATTTTAGTATACCCAGTTAATAATTTATTAAGCCACATAGGGATGATTGCAAAACAGTGGAGGGTCTGCAGACTACGCAGCTGACATCCTTCAGTTATCATGCAAATACTCAAACTGTTAATTTGCACAATAAAACACACAAAACAAAAATATTTTTAAATTTATTCTTATTGCACTTTGATGCTTGGACTTTTTCTGTTTTTCAGATGTAACAGTGAGCTTAATTCATTCAATTCTTGTGATTTGGTTTAAAGTAAAAGATTTAATTCTGCCTGCTGCTCAGAGTTTTTTTGAGGTTGTCCCATTCTTCAATATATTGACATTTAAAGCACTCTAACATTTGGTATCAGTGGAGTTTTTAAGTGTATTGTAGCCTGAGTCTTTGTAAAATTGTAAAAGCCCCAAGGAGAGGGCAGTCATTGGAGATCCCTATATAACCATATTGTTATTGTATTATAGGTGTAATCGTTGCTGTGAATGCCACTATCAATGGTTCAAAAAAAGAAAAATATATTGTAAAACCCTAAAAGTACAACTAATTTGGGATTGAATTTTAATTGATCTATTTTACTGCCTTGAATTAAAAGATCAATGGTTTAGATGGGGTCCTCTCCTTATGTGAAGCCCAGAGCCATTGCTTTTATTGTCTTCCCTTCTCCCAGATGAAGGTCCAGGGTGCACAAGACTTAGGGTCGGATGATGAAAATCCCTGTCCAGTCCTGAAATGTATTTAGACCACTAGCCATTATTGCTCAGCCTAAAGACATCAGAATAAGGTTGTCAAAAGAACAAGAAGAAAAAGGATAATCATTCTAATGCATTCTCTCTGAGCTCTCCAGAGAGAATACAGTATGCTTAATTTTGGGTTAGACTAATGGGGGGGGGGGAATCCTTCCATGCCCCCTTATTAAATAACCCAATGTTTTATGAAAATACATTGTCATTAGGATCTACAAAATTTCTGCCTTTTATCGGAAGACAACCAAATCACATATGCAAAATTTCTGAATATCATTTCAAAACACAGTTATGTTTATAAGATTAAGAAGTTTATGGTTCAATTTGAATAAAGCTGTTTAACTCTTTAAACCAATATATCAGATGCAGAAGTGTATAATTGAATAAGTTGTGACGACACTAAAATTATCTGAGAAATTATCAAAATGAGTATAAGAATATGTTTGCTGATTCCAGTTATGATCTGTCTTCAATCATTAAGGCATAATTGGTTTTCACTGATCTTCAGAGCTGCCCAAATGATATTATTCAGCTGATTGGTCTGAGGAGGATACTTTAGAAGAAATGTTTTCTGACTGAAGCAGGAATGTTGTGTAAGCCATTTCAGCTTCCTCTTTAGAGCCCTAAAACAAATAGAAATCCCAGCATTATTTTAATGGAGCCTGAGGATAATATGATGAGGTATTTAATCAAATTTGCCACCTGCATTTTAAAACAGTCAACCCCAAATTGGATATTCTACAGGCATGTAATCTCAGCTCCCCAAATTTTCCAGATATAAATTTCCAGTCCAAATTTGCCTTAAATACTAATAAATTTATTACAATATAAACTTTAATACTACAATTTCATGCTAGTAAATCTAGACTGCATGAGATCATTGGTTTATTTAACCCATTATTGACATTAATGAGAAACAATTTTCAAAGTTTCAAATCCAATTTTTTCCCCCCAACCAGCAAGAAACAGAACTGAACCCGGAACTGTTGCAGGATTCTAAGCAAAGTATCTTCCAGTCTACAATACAGGTACAATATTTCAAACAATATGAATTACAAAAGATTTGGGGGAACATTTTAGAATATAAAATAAATAAGCTGTTAACTTAAAATTATAAAGTCAAATTACATATGAAAAGAAAATAACATGGCAATCTTTTTTAAATGGTCCCACATCCATTGCCTTTTTTATGCTGCTCAGAGTCCCTTCTGGATGAGTAGTTATGAAAATTTGATTAATAAATAACTAAATCCAACTTCCAAAAGCATTACTATGATGTGATAGAATAGTACTATGAAACAAGAAAACATTTATTTCCCTCAAAATGGAGTGGAAAGATAGCCAACTTTACTCCAAGGTACAGAAAATTCTGCAGTTAGGGACAATCAGGAGAAAGCTTGTGCTTGATAAAGTATTGCTAAAAGAGACTAAGATATGAAATACAGTGATAGAGAAACATCCCTGCATACCATCTTAAGCTCTAAAAGTAAATAAATATACATATAAATAATATTAGTCCATTATAGCCCTCTCAAAAAATACAATTTGCCCTTACCCTCTTTGGTTTCTTTGATTTTCCATCCTCCTTGGGACTGCCAGAACTGCATGAATATTCTGAAAAAAATACAAGATAAGATTGAATGTGAAAAAAGATAACTTCATGTATCCATCAATTCTATAATTGGCAAAATAATGTAACTTCATTGCTGAAGAAGTGACAATTGTATTTGGCTGATAAGCATCAAACCATAATTAGGATACATTTTGAATCGCATTACCATCCTTCTTTCCCATTTGGGTCTCATGAAACTCTTCCATGTGTGCATTGTCCTTTGCCCCATACTGTCTCACATTCTCAAACTCTGTCATGCTGATATTTGTCCTGTAGCTTCCAACTGATACAAGATCTATAAAAAGGAAAAGAACATTTTACTACAGTTCGCTCCACCTTAGATTCTATGTATATATTGTATTAATTCTAGGAGAGAAAAGCTGGTGTAGATTGTAGACTTATTGCTGAAATCTTATTGTGTAAAGCAGAAATATTGTTTGAAGGGTTCAAACAAATTACCCCAGATCCAGCTTGGTTCAGAAAAGCTCACAATATGGTACTTGCATTGTTCTATTAATTATTGGGCCATTAATCCACAAGTGTGATAGAGAAGGTTTTAGGACTAAATCTAAACTCATCATTCTCCTAATATTGCACTAAAGAAATCTATAAATGGTGACAGCCCTAAAACAGATAACTTTAATTCATTCCTTCTGAATAATTTTTTAAATTATTCAGCCACAGTACATTTATTATCCAGACAGTAAAGTTTCTAATTTTTATCTTGTAATTTTATTTCTATATATAACATTTTTCTTTATTCTATTTGATGCACAAAAAATGCTAAAGCTATCAGTATAAAAATTAAAATGGTTTCCAAGGAGGTTATATTTAGGATAGGCTCACCAGAATTCCCAAATATTCTGAACTTCTTTATGGTAAAGACAGTGATGAGAAGTAGAAACACAATGCCAAAAGGTATCAAAGTGGCAAGAAGAACAACAGAGTTCTTATTTTCATCATGGCTGGAAAAGAAGAATTGGCATAGCAAATATACAGTATTAGTACAGTCTTAATAATATTTTTCAGAAAGACAGTGAAGAAGTTCCAGAACTTAATGCTGTGGGAAAGAACATGATTCCATCAAGGCTCTTTTATTTTAATATTTCCATCTCGGCGATAATGAAGAGATGGGAAACATTAGCTTTTAATTTCTGATTGATTGTAGTTTTTTGTGTTTGCAGAAAAAAGTCTACAATATCCAGAACATATTGTATAGACATGTGGAAGGCACTATTCTCAGTAGTAGTCAAGTATACGAGAGAATTCTGGGTGTATATGGGCCATCTGCTTGTAGAATATCCTGTTGAGCAAGCTTAACCATCATGATACAAACTTGGTAGGAATGGGCTTCAATTTTTTTAGCAAGGGGCTCTCTGCCCTAATGACTGGCTGGCTGGGTGTTGCTGGGTGGTCCTGTGATTGGGTAGGCATGGTTAGGTGGTCATGTGACTGGCTGGATGTGGCCAACTTGATGTCTGGGACTGGTTGGGCATTTTTTTTTTTTTGCAGCAAACCCCCCCCCCCATCTTCTGGGGCCTTCTGGGCCTCAGGGAAGCCTCCTAGGAGGGATTTTTGCTCCCAGAAGGCTTCCCTGGGNTGGGGGGGGGGGGGGGCTCACAGAAACCCTCTGCACTACATTTTGGGGCCTCCTGAGCCTCAGGGAAGCCTCTTGGGGGGATTTTTCCTCCCAGGAACTGGTAGAATCCCACCCCTAGTTACATGATTCTTATTATTTGGAAATTAATCCCCTCAGAGACTATGTTATCTGATTTTCTCAGTGGCACTCCCTCTGGCAAGCACTTTATCTAACTTGACACTTTTATGAGGTGTGAAATGCTCTTGGCTGAAGGACAAGAAAGGAAAAAAAAAACCTTGAAAAGTTGTCGATTTATTATTCTAGTCTTTCTGAGGTTATTGGGGGCTCTCCAAGCTTTGCAGAGTCTTAGCTAGGGGTTCTCCTGTCTCAGCCCACCCCTGAAACTTCAATTGACTTTAAAAATCTGATAAAAACTGAGATTGCCTGAAACTTGTTATATTTCTCTTATAGAAATAAGATGAATTCCTGAGCTGTGTTTCTGTGCAATTGCAATAACCCAGTACTTAAACACACCAACCTGCCACTCCTTGCATCATTTCTACTTCTCCAGAATTGCAAATTAATTTTGCTATTGTTTAATATTATTTAAATCAATAATTATATGCGGATGCTATTCCCCTTAAATACTTTTGCTTCTCTGTATACATGCATTCATAAATCATTAATTATTTTCAAAGTTGTTTACCTGCCTGCTGAAGTTTCACTTTCAGCTGCCTGATTAGCTTTGTCTAAGGGAGAATTCCTATTAACAGGATTTATTCCAGGAATGGCAATCTTACTGAGATCTTCATTGATTCTTGATGCTTCTTCCAAATTTAGAAGTACTATTTAGAAGTATTTGGGGAGTTGGTAACCCAGAAGAAAAGAGAACATAGAAGACAAGAAAAAAAAATCAGCAAAAAAATCGATAAGATTAAGTTATACTCTTCTACATAAGTCAGCCAATGAAGACAATTATACCACAGACAAGTATACAAATTCAATCATTGATGAAATATTCTTGATTAATTTTTTGATCACAATTTCCTATTTGTTTTTTTTTCCCCTTTGGGTGTACTTCTTGCAAAAACCTAATGCATCCTACTAACTTTACTAAAGGACCCATAAGGAAAACTGTCTTATCCTGCAATATGGAAAGTAATTTCTAGTGAATGTTCAGGAACCCAAACCTTTTGTAAGGAGAGCCTAAACATATATGTTAGACATTAAGTTGATTTCATACGACTAAAATAGTAATAAATTACTTAAAGACTAAGGAAACATATGGTATATATTTTCATGGGTGAGAGACCACTTCATTATATGCATTTGAATGAATGGAAAAATGAAAAATCTTATATTAAATGATGTGTTAATATATTACATGCAGGCAGAAATAAGAGGCTGATAGTCATGAACTAGATAAATAAATTCTTCTCAATAAATTCACTCACAAAGAGTAACAACATCCATAAGAACCTTTGTTCTCTCCCTGATCTAACCTTACAGCAATGTGTACAATCCCGGGAACTACGTTCTGAGCTCAAAAGTCAACACGAATTAGGTAATACTAATCTATACATTGACTACCATGCAGATTGTATCAAAAGCAAGAGCCACAACCCACGTCACAGTAACCATCACTCAAACATCCTACGTTAGGGATGCACACCCCTTACTTTCTCCAGACCCACTACTTCATATCTTAAATGCAAACTACTCAATGCAAGAAGTCTTGCAAATAAAATGCATTAATGCTCATCTTAGTAAGCACAGCCACATTTGACATTATATTTGTCTGTGAGACGTGGCTGAATACATCTTTCCCAGACTCCATTAGCACTGTAAGAGAATATCAAGTTTATCAGTCTGATCGCAAAATCTGTAGAGGAGGTGGAATTACTATATTCTATGAAAAGTCTCCAAATCTTAAAAAAAAATTCAAATTATACAAGAGTTTGCTCTTCCTGAGACCATCGTATATGCACTGTGCTTAAATACCACTTTTTACTTTGCTATCGAGCCCCTGCTTATGTTAGCTTGTACATGCCAACAAGCTAACTTCACTACTGACATGGGCTGCCTCTTGCCCACACCCTCTTATTTTTCTTGGTGGCATCACTTACCTTTTATAAATTGGACCACTAAAATTAATGTAACATCTGTATTTAACCCATTCATACAAATCCTGTACGATGCCATTACCACACTGGGGACTGGACCAATTAGTATATAAACAACACTAGACTCAAACAACTGCCTTGACCTCATCTTCTGCACAGCTCAAACTCAATTTTATGGCCTACAAAATTACAGGAAACCATTTTCAAACAGTGACCCACAGCATTGATTGACTTTTGTCTAAAATTTTATACCCTCTCAAATAGGATCATAAACAGAGGTGGTATTCAGCAAAATTCTGACCAAGTTCTGGAGAAACCAGTAGCAGAAATTTTGAGTGTAGTTTGGAGAAACCTGTATTCAGAAATATTGAATAGTGGAATATCACATCTGACTGGCCCTTGCCTCATCTATTCTCTGCCTCCTGAGTCCCAGCTTGATTGGCTAGGTCTTCTTTTGTTTGCCTGCCACAGGAGAGAACGAGCTGGAAAAGCAAGTTAGTTGGGTGGGGAGGGAATGGGATTTTGCCAGTATCCTTTCCTTCTGTAGTGGGGTGCAAGTTGAGATTTTACAGTTATCCTTCCCCTGCCACGTCCACCAAGGCCACACCCACCAAGCCAAGCCACACCCAACAGAACCGATAGTAAAAAGAATGTTTGGAAATCCCACTACTCCAACTGGTTTTAAAAAAACCAGTTATTGAGCTCATAGCTGCTGACTTATTCATCTCGTTGATTGGCACATTCTGTCTTTCTGGCCTGTAACACTACAGAAGAAAAACATTATTAAAAACCTTCTGTGTTTGAAACTTGAAAAGAGCCATTTAAAACTATATTGTTCCATTAGTAACTCCCAAAAAACAAAAAATTTACCCCAAATAATAAGAAAAAACTTCAATCTCTAAAAAAAAAATCCTTCTGGTGCAAAACAAACCAAGTATGTAGGTAACGTTAAAAAACAAATACCTTATCCAAACAGATAAAAGCAGAATGTCTCAAGCAAGTAGGAAAATCTACGGCACAAAAATCCACCCATGGCCTTCTATAACTTTGGTAAAATGCCAAACTTAAAGAACTTAAAGATCAAAAAACCATCCCATCCCTAAAAGGTTCTAATGGGAAAGACTATAGAGATGAAGCCGTGAAGGCCTAAACCTCTTCAACACGTTCTTTCCAGTTTCAGTCTTTGTAAAACAGTCATGGATCATGCCCCATCATAGACAACTAACTGCAAATGTTACAAATTGACTTTATTGTAGATAATGTACGAAAAATGGCACTACGCCACCTAAAACCATCCTTAATCTATTGGCCCTTGAATGGCTTTATGTGCATCTTCTTAAAAAAAACTCCTCACGTACCATAGCAGAACCCTTAAGCATAATATATGAGATATCTTCAAGAACCAGCTCCTTACTTTTTATGGTCCTTAGCAACGGTCATTCCCTATTTTCAAAAAAGGTGACCCCCTGCCTGGTTGAAAAATTACAAAACCCACTCACATTGTGTTGTGTACTTGCCAAAGTTATGGAATCAATTTTTAAATTCAATGCATTACCTTCCATCTAGAGTCAAACAACTTACTCTCCAATAAACAATTGGTTTTAGAAAAAAAATTTGCCCTGGCAAATTTTGCAACTTCTACACTGCAAAAACATAATGGACCACACTACTTGATCAGGGTAAAGCAATAGAATGTAATTTACATTGATTCTGCAGGCCTTTGACTCAGTGGTATATGACAAACTACTATTAAAATTTAAGTTCTTACGGCATTTCCAGATCCCTTCCAAAGTGGATTACTGCATTCCTGTCAAAACAGGGCAATCAAATAGTAAAAGTAGAAATGCCCTATCAAACCCTGCACCAGTTATCAATGGAGTTCCCCCAAGGGAGTGTCTAGGACCCAACATCTTTACACTCCTTTATAATGAACCTTTGTGATCACCTTATTTAGGCAACTGTGTCCTCTTTTGCTGATAATGTAAAATCTATCAACACCACCGTCAATGCTACTGTCCTTCAAAAAGACCTTGATTATGTGTCTGAATGGTCTAAACAGTGGGCAACTCCAAAATCTCAAAACAAAAAATATGCTCTGTTCCTACCAACACTGGTAAAAAAAAATCTTACATTACCAAAATACAAGCTAGGGAGATTATGACCTTGTTTGATGCCCTCACTCTGTCAAGGACCTTGGAGTTTCTCAGATCAAATGACCTAAGTGCCAAAGCTCACGTGCAACAGTATTGCCAAAAAGGGCTTTAAGAGTTGTAAATTTAATTTTACAAAGCTTCTCCTCTGGTAATACTGATTTGCAAACTAGGGCATTCAAAACCTTTGCTAGAACAATACTTGAATTCAGCTCTGCTGTCTGGAATCTGCACTGTATATCGGACATAAATACAATTGAGCAAGTCCAGAAGTATTTTACCAGAAGAGTACTACATTCATCTCTTCATAACGGAATACCCTACACCACCAGACTTGAGCTTCTTGGCTTAGACAATCTTGTACTACATCAGCTAAGACTGGACTTAAGCATAGTACATAAAATCATATGTTACAATGTCTTACCAGTTGGTGAATATTTCAGCTTTAACCACAACAACACAAGAGCAAACAATAGATATAAAGTTAATGTAAACCACTCCAAACTTGATTGCAGGAAGTACAATTTCAGCAACAGAATGGTCAATGTCAGGAATTCACTACCTGATTCTGTTGTCACCTGCTCAAACCCCCATTCCTTTACCCTCAAACTAATCTCTGTTGACCTTACCCCATTCCTAAGAGATCTATAAGGGGTGTGCCTACCATCCTTGTCCTATTGTCCCCAATTATTAGTTCCTATTTCTTATATTTAAACTTATGTTTATTTTTATTTCTATTGTATTATAAGCTTTTGACCAAATATATAAATAAAAATAAATAGATCCAACCCTTGTTCCATTACTTTAGGGGCACACCTCACTGATCTAATGGCTTTGCTGACACATACAAACATATCTAGCTCTTGATAAATCATTTTCTATAATAGCTCCCTATATTTCAGTATAAGACAAACAAGGAATTTTTGATGCAAAAACATAACTATACTTGAAATATTCAGTATTTTTCTTATAAAAAATTCACACAGAATGTCAAATTCAGACACTAATCTTAGTCATAAGTTGTAGTAAGCATTTTTGTAAAACTTTTGTAAAACTTTATGCTAATTTAGTAATTGTCTTGGGAATCATCAAGTATTGTAGTGTCATAAGATGACTAAGGTTTAGCAGACAATCAATTTTAAACCAGCCTGGTTAGCTGGCAGCACTAGATAACTTTGGTCAATCTTAAAAAATTAAGTAGACTTGGCCTTGGTTAATACTTAGATGGACACCACCATGAACTACCAGGGCTACAGCTAGATTGGGAAGATGAAAAAATCATTCTCAAAGAAGTAACAGTTCTATGATGGTGAAAGAAATAACTTCCAATTCTTTGACATGTCTTGTATTAAGTGCAGCTGAAAATTGGAAATATAGGGAAATTTGGTTCCCTATTAATTAGACCCACCTCCTTGTACTTGCAGATGCAATGCCACTGTTTCTCCATATTGCTGTCCATGTTTGACACCACACCAATACCATCCTTGGTCTATGGGTGTCACCTGGTCAAAGTTCAAAGATAAAGTTCTACTATCTTTGTCACAGTTAACTACCAAGCCAGTCTGGTTTTGTTCAGATGAGTTGAGAAGTTTACATTCAGTGTTCTTCCATTTGCACCAATATTTCTGATTTGTAAAATATTTGCATGGATAAGAGCATGATATAGTCAGAGAGGAGCCAGCAACAGCATGAACTTGTTTCTTTGTTAGTAATGAAGGTTGCCCTGTGTCAGGAGAAAGGAAAAAGAGTGTAATAACGCCTTTCTGGTCTACATAATACGGCTTATTTCCCCACTAAATCTACATCGCTATAATGGAAGCAGAAATCTAGCCAGCCTTTCCTTGGCACATAATCAAATGGGTAACTATCACACTTGAATTAGGCAATTAACTAATTTAAGATAGATAGTTCCCATGAATCTTTCATATGAAAACTTTCATTATTAAAGTGGACAACCACATACACACATTGTATTGTGATATCGTAAAGTGTTGTGAAATCTTGATTTAAATCTCCAGTTAGCCAGTTAAATATCTTCTTGAAAAAGTTTTTTAAACCCAAACAAAGATGTTACACAAGAAGATATGCAACAATTTATATGATGAAAATAAATAATTCAGGAATGATATTTTGAATAAAAATTTGTCACCAGATATAAAGAAGAAACAGAATAAGGTTTTAAAAATTAAAAGGAAATAAAAATGATAATCCTAGAAAAAAAACTGGAATAATTTCTGTTTGCTGCATTTATAAATGAGACTATTTAAAATAGTAAGAAATTTGTAATAAAAATCAAAAATAATCTGAATGGATTAGAAAGACTGTTGTTTATAGAAGAAGGACTATTAACTCAGTTAATTTTGTCAGAGATAAAATAGAATATGTTGTTACTTTGGATGGTTCCTTTTGGATTTACTGATATTGTAATTAGAAAATATGCTTACATTTGACATGATGTAGAAGTCTTTTTCCTTTATGTACTTCTTTTTGAAGTAATTTTATTAAGACTTTTGGAAAGAACAATAAAAGATAACATGAAGTCAAAGAAAAAGCTGCAAATTTCTGAAATGTGGATGTGCTAATGTGTTAGAGTAGACACATAAATATATATTTTAACAGAATAAGTTGGTATTTGGAATTGGAGTTGTATATTGGAGGTTGCTTTTTGGAGAAATGATCTTTATCACATTAAATTGGAATAGTTTTTTAGTTTGTTTATATTAAGATAGGGGGATCACTTTATGTCTTTAAAATAGGATTTATTCATGCCTAAGAGTTGAGATGTGTATCGTGGAGTATTATATAAGTTAATTAAAGCTTTGCTTGGATCTTTTGCTGATAATGGGATTGAAAAATAACTACATATTTGATTTGTTTATTGCTAAGTTATGGGTTATGAGATGAAAAGTTTTACATGTGTTAGCTAAATGGAAGTGAAGATTGTGGAATTGTTTATACTTGCCATGATGAGGGTGGGAGGTACTTTCGAGGGGGGAGTAGTGGGGCTCCATTTATACTTTTTTAATTTAAAAATAAATAAAAATGGGGAAATATTTGAGTTATGGTTGCATCTTGATCAAACATGTAGAAATTTAAAGATGAAAATTATTCAGCTGACACTGAGATGTACTGTCTATCCTTCTTCAAACTAAAATAATAACTTAGAAATTTATTTATGGACATCTATAATTCCAAAATTCTGTAAATTCTGTACCTGGTGGACAAATTGCGATGTAGACTGCTGTCTGTTAGTACCCACTATTTCAACAGCAAATTAAATTTCTGTTTCTATATACCTCTCCTACTAAAATAAATCAGAATTTAAAAGTACTGCAAGCTAGATAAATTATTTATATATGTGTGTGTGTGTTTGATTAAATAAATTTATATTTATTTTTAATTTGTTACAAAAATCTTGAAATGCTTTTAACTCAACAGTTTTAAATTAATAAAAATCATGAACAGTGGGAAATGATACTTTCAAAGCAAAGAGCAGCTAGCAGAATTTTTTTGCTTGGATATCAGCGAGGGAGACAAGAGTTACTTCCCCTTCTTATTTAACTTCCTAGTTAACATATCCATATTATTTCTGTTATTCTATTCTATATTATTTATTCTGGCTTTCCATCTGGGCTTGGAACAGCACTCCCCAAAGATTCAGGTGGGCCAAGCCAGCCTGCCTTTCAAAAGGACTTAAGGACATGTTGTTCTGCAAGGCCATTTCAA
The DNA here is from genome assembly GCA_004320025.1 of Laticauda laticaudata. Taxonomy (NCBI): domain Eukaryota; kingdom Metazoa; phylum Chordata; class Lepidosauria; order Squamata; family Elapidae; genus Laticauda; species Laticauda laticaudata. The sequence goes on along the minus strand of BHFT01000678.1, from coordinate 2,376 downwards.
TTATCTGAATATGTGAACTGTCTTTGGTTCAATAAGTTTTAATTTGCTGAGTTTTTTAAAAAAATATTTAGCTACCTGAGCAGGTGGTCTATATGCTGAATATTAATCATATGGAATAGCATTTTTCTGCAAATATATCTTATTTAAAACCAAGAGAATGGTTGGGACGGCTTAGGTTCATTTTTCCAGGACTCATTAAATAGGCAAAGGATGTTTCTGAGATACATTACATCAAGCAGTACCTTCTACAATCTTCACCTCTACTGAGGACTTTCTTTCCCCTTTTCCATTAGTCATACACCAATAATAGCCTATGTCATCCTTTTCCAGTTGGTTCAGTATGATAGTGAATGTGCCATTTTCTGGATCATCATGCATCACAAGTCTTCCCTCATAGGAATCCATCACAAAGCCATTACTGTTTATTAATTCAGTGCATCCACGTTGTTTCCATTTGCACCAGTATTTCAATGTATCATTCCCTTTTGGATTATAATGACATTCAACAGTCACAGAACCACCTTGGACTCCATTTAACACTGATTGTTGTTCAGGTGCCAATCCATCTATGGATAGAAACATAGAGCATAAAATTATAAAAAATGTGATTATAATTGTTTTCTTGATTAGTTATGTATTTGTAGAGACAGATTTGGAATCCAAAAGCTCTTTCACTTACCTTCATAGACATGTAGATCTAGCTTTTTGGATTCTCCATCTGCTCCATAATTCCCAACTCCACAAAGATATAAACCTGAATCTTCTTTTTTTAATTGGCTCATAATGACACTGAAAGATCCAGGTGTACCAAGATTGGTTAACAGAGTTCTTCCTAAGTAGGATGGTTCCACATTTCCATATGTATCAATCACATTGTAACAATTGGTCTTTGTCATCTTGCACAGGTACTTTCTGTAACTTGCATACTGAACACCAAAGTCACAAGTCATGCTCACTGTTTTTTGATGCTCAGCATAATAAAGTTGTGCTTCCTCGGGTAGTACTTGGTCTGCATTAAGGTAATGACAAGTCTTTAGATGCATTTATTCTCCCTTCCTTATGCTGTCTTCTTGCAATATCACACAATGGTTTATGTTAGTATTTTGACTAGTGGTAATTTATTTTATGTTAGCATTCTAGCTACAACTACAACAGATAAGTAGTATCAAAAGTAGCTTGATAAACTATAAGCTTGATCAAAACTCTGGTGATCCCAGTAAACTGTGCCTAGTTTGGCACCCTACAAATTGTGCTCATTCTCTTAGCATGAGAGAGCTGCTTGTGGATCTTGGTCACGAAAAGTGCTATCTAGTTTCCTACATTGCTAGTGATGAAAGCACAATATGACTAATTGTTAGGGGTGGGGGAGAAAGAGCAAGAATGCTTTTTTATCAGTACAATGAGAATATGGATATGGTATGCTGTGCATGTAAATGAGTATATGAAGGAACAAATGTATGCATGCAATTCTAAAATTCTGTTCCAATTTCAGATCCTATGTCCTATTATGTCATTATACTATCTTATACCACAATAATAAATAAATAAATAAAATACATTCTTGGAGTAAAAAACAAATTATTTTTGTTAATATATTTTAACATGGTATTTCAGACTATATGAACATTTTGTGTTTTTTCCCTTAATGCCCAATTGTGGTATGGAAACAAATCACTGAAAGACACTTCAAATTTCAATGTCTACTTCTTGGCAAAACAAAATGCAGCAAACAACTGGAAACCTGAAGACATTTTTACTTCCTACCAACTAAAGTTTATACTGAGCTGTAATCCTTTTCCCATACAACAATTTTGTCAGGTCGCTCTTTCAGAGAATGTCTTCTTAAGCCCATGTCACACTGCACCAACGGATGCAAAGAGGATGTAAAACGGACAAAAAAGCTTGCCATCCGTTGTGGAAAACGGCGATGTATCCATTTGTGACTCACTGCGTATGTCTTTCATACGCTCCCATCCATCAAACATCCAATCCTACTGGCTAGATTTTCATTCGCGTCAAAAAGATTTTTTGAAGCGCACAAAACTTTTTGAAACGGTGAACTATTCGCCACAGTACGATCCTACATCGTGCACAAATACGGGCAACAAAGCGTTCGAACGCCGGTTGTCATTCCATTACGATGTCGATGTATCCTCTCGGCATCCGTCCACTTTGGCCATCCACGCAACCCTCACATTGCCGCTTTTCCAGCGGAAAAGCAGAAAGAGAAGAGGAAGCGAAAGTATGGCGGACCGTCCAACAAGCATTAGTAGCAGCGGACATAGAAAAGGATGAAAGCGGATCCAGCTCCGAATATATAAAGCATTAAAACGGACAAAACGTTCATATTATGGGATGGTATCCGAGAATGATTTA
>BHFT01000677.1:36803-50028 GCA_004320025.1 Laticauda laticaudata | reverse complement strand
CTTTCAAATCCTATCCCAATTAAGAATGGAGTAAGGCAGGGTTGTGTTCTGGCTCCTCTTTTGTTTAATTTATTCTTTTCTGACTTGGCCTTACACATTGCACATATTGAGTCCCATGCCCCAAAGCTGTCAATTACAAAGATTCTGCTTCTTCTTTATGCTGATGATGCAGCCCTCTCATTGAGGATTTATTGCCAAGGCCAGGTCTGAAAAGATTATTTTCTGCATTTGGATCTTACTGTGTTGAGAACTACTTGTCCATTAATTATGACAAATCCAAAGTATTGGTGTTCTCTAGAGCCTGGAAATTGTATAACTGGGCTATCAACGGTAATGCTGCTTAGCAGGTTTTCCATTTTAAGTATTTAGCTATTCAATTTTAGAACACCAGTGCTTGGACTAGACATCGAACCCGGGTGATGAATTCAGCCTCTTGTAGTCACCAGTAGATTTTAAGATTTTTTTATAGCCAAGGAGGCCAGTTTATTCCTTCTGTTAGTAATGTAAGCTACCAAACAGCTATTTGGGTTGGAAATATATAAACCAGGATAGACATTTTAAAACTGTATCTTTTAAGAAAATGCAAAACTGTAATTGGGTGTGGTTTCTCAAACGGCCATAAGATGGAGCCAGAAACCTTGGTTGTTTAGTCTTGGTCTTAGTCTCAGAAGAGAGTGTGTCTCAGTGAATCTCTGTCTTGCTTCTGTTTGAGTGTATTGCCGTTCCTTCTAAATTGACTGATATTCTTGGATTTGATGTAAGTCTGTTACTGAACTGTTTTTGTCACTGGACTTGGTTCTTGGATTATTCCTGGATTGAAAACTTATTGACTTACCTGTGAATGACTTTGGACTGCTTATTTTGAACTTTGCTTTAATATTTCTCGAAGTAAAAACCTACATTTACTGTACAGTGTATCTGTGTGCTGTGTGTGTATTATTCAAACACTTCTCTCAAATACGTCTCCCTGTATGCATTCATTCTCCTTTATGGGGAATTGCCTCAACACCTTCTGCTCTGCATATTTACAAAGCTAAAGCTTGTGGCTCAAGCTCTTTCAGAATTTCCATATGGATACGGGGCTTTAAGGATTGTATGAAGGAACCCAGGCTAATGTCTTTCTTAGAAAACTTCTGGTCTTCCTCCTTGTGTTCGGTTTTGCTCCAATGTTCGCGGGAAACTGGGCACTCGATCCAGTCGAAGCGTATGGCGTGGACTTAACACCTTTAAATTGGTGGTTTTGGTGCTTTTTGGCGTTCCGTTAGGCTACCCTCCCTGGTGTTGCTGACTCTCATATACTTTCTCATTGGAGAGGACGATGAAGAATTACACCTGCTAGGTTTTACGGGGGATTAGCCCTAGGAGGTTATGAGCCTTAGAACACCCCAATTTAAGGTAGTCCAATGGCTTGTGGACTTGACTTGCAATATCTATGAGCCTGAGCTAAACAAACTCTGGATCTTCCAGCCATTTAATAATTACGAGTTGATAATTACTATTACTAATTAACTTAATTTACTATTTTACACTCTAAACCATTCTCAAGTATAGAAGGGCTTTCTCCCTAGCTCGTTTAATGTCGCACACTGGATGGGCGATTTAAGAGACTCCGATTAATGAGTGTTATGGCCCTGACAGAGCTGACGGTGAAACTGTGAGCCATGTCCTTTTATATTGCCCTATGTATAACGCAGGCAATCTAAGTTACTGTCTCTCCTTGAAACAGACCCTTTACACCCAATGTTAGTAATTGTTCTTTTATTGTCTAGGGGATGGCTCCTCATACATCACTTCTCAGGTTTCCAATTTTTTTTTAAGAGCTGTAACCATCAGAGGAGAACGTTGTAATTTCTCTTAGTCAAGTTTTTGGTGACCAATTATTCATGATTAATTTTCTGATGTTCTTTGTTGTACTTGTGTTTTGGTCTGTGACCACAAATAAAGTACTATTATTATTACTACCTTTGGTTGCCCAAATGCTCTGCCAGTGAAAACGGGTGCCTGAGTTCCATTTTTGGCTCCGATGGCTTCCTGTAACCCTCTGCCAGTGAAAATGGAGCTAGGGAAGGCTGCCTGCAGCCCTTGCAAGCTTTATTTTTGCTGGCAGAGACACCATGAACTGGTCCTTAGCTGTTTCCAGACAGCCCTGCAGGCCAGATCTAAGCACCTTGAGTTTAACACCCCTAATCTAAATCAGGGGTCACCAATCTTTTGGAACTCAGAGACCACCAAACTCATAATTTTAAATCCCAGGGACCACTAATCAGTTCTGTGGGCATGGCCTAATTTGTGGGTGTAGTTTGGTGGTCATGTGACTGGCTGGGCATGGCTTGTATGTAAATATTATAAATATTTTGAATTTTTTATATTAAAAAAGCAACTTTTACCCAACATCATAGAATCACAGATTCATTCAGAGATCTATCTATCTGCCATTGGCTAGCTCAGTCTGTCACATAAAATTTGCTTGCAAGCAAACTCACAAAATTAACTTACAACATGCCATGCATGTAAACATTGATTTTTTATATAAAAAAGAGCAACTTTTACCCAAAATCAGGCAAAGCAGGCAGATTGAGTTGCTCACAGAATCATTCAGTGATCTATTTATCTGCCATTGGCTAGCTCAGTTTCTCAAATTTGCTTGCCATGAGTCTGCACTGAATAATAGAACCTTCAGTCCTTAGGGAGGTTCGGCTGTGCTTAAAAGCAGAGCCAAAGATCTAAAGACTAGCTAGAAAGCAAGAAATCTAACCATTTCCTGCTTTCTAGCTAATCTAAATCTCCTGGCACAGCAGAACAGCTGATGGTCAGAAAAAGGAAAAATAGCAATTTAGCAGACAAATTTGCCAGGTAAGGAGTGAGGGGGGGGGAGAGTTCCTGCGGGCCATGTGGGCTGTCCAGCCTTGTGTTTCTGTGCAGCCTGAATTAAATACTTTGGGGGGTTGTTCTGGGGGTAAGATTTCTCTGCGGCCCACCAAAATTTTCTTGTGGACCACGGCCCACCGGTTGGTAACTGCTGATCTAAATCATTGAACTGGAATTGTTATGATTGGATTGGTTTTAAATGTATTGTATTGTTTTTGGGGGAATCGTACTTCCAGTTGAACTTTTATATACCTTTGGTGTCCAAATAAATTATTTGAATGACTACATAGAATAAGCCATGGAAACTCACTGAATAGCTTTGGGCCACTCATTCTCCTTCAGCCCAACCTTTAAACAGGGTTATTGTTGTGAATAAATATGTCCCCTCATAAATGATCCCTTCAGAAAACAACAATAACAAAAATAATGATTTCTCCAAGTTATGCTGATGCTTTTACTGAAGAAATGTTACCATTAATACATTATAATTGTCTCCAATATTATCAGTTAACCAGTTATTGCAAATAATCATGTATAGGTAGTTCTTGACTTACAACAACTTGTTTAGTGAATGTTTGAAGTTACAATGGCACTGAATAAAGAGACGTTGACCATTTTCCACATTTATGACCATTGCAGCATGCCCATGGTTATATGATTAAAATTTGGATGCTTGGCAACTGACTCATATTTATGACAACTGTAGTGTCAGAGGATCATGTGACCATTTTTTGAAAACATGTGACAAGTAAACTTAATGGGGAAGCCAGATTCAGTTAAACAACCACGTTACTGATTGAACTGCAATAATTCACTTAATAAGTTAATATGTCAAGAAGGGTCATAAAATGGAGCAAAACTCACTAACTGTCTTTTTTACCAACATAAATTTTGGGCTCAATTGTGGTTGTAAGTCAAGGACTACCCGCATTCTGCAGTACCAGTAGATGACTACTATTTATTCCTGCACCTGTATAGCTTAAATAGAGGAGAGGCTGCTGATTGTCCATTATCAGGTAGAAAAATAGTGAAGAACTGTGCATGCTGACTGGGTAATTCTGGAAGTTGAAGTTCATGCATCTTAAAATGTTGAGGAACAGTGATCAAGAAAATTATCCAATATCTTTTAACCAGGTGAATATTATGATTATCTCTAATTCATTTGCTCATAATGCCATTTTTCACCAGGTAGTATTTTTGCTTAGCAAGATTGAAGAACACAGTTTATAAAGATAATTGTCTTCTTTTTAACATTTTACTTCAGCAAAATTGTTTAAGTGTTATGAAGGGCTGTACAAACAAAATGGCACAAATATAGTATGTTATATGCTTTTTGTGCCATCTGAAATTTAACAATGATAAACAGTCTCCTTTTAATTAAGATGTGTGAATAATTCTAAATATTGATTTCATTAAGAAAAAAGCTTTTCTAAAAATTCATAGTAAAAGTCACAAAATGATTATTAATCTTACGCAGCAAGCAATGTGATAAAAATGTACAAGAAATCAATAATAATGAGAACAATAGGCTTGTGTATTCCATCAAACTGAAATATTTGACTATTCATACAAAAGAAATGGGAACAAGAGAAATGTAATTCAAAGGTAGAAGTTTTGAACTAAGAAAGCACAGGTAAAATTTCTTATGTATATTTTTATCTTATCTATAGATTTAAAGATTTAAGCTGGACAACAGATTTTATGATTTTGAACTCTAAAAGTTTGAAATAGAAATATGTACTTATGGTATATATGTTATTTCTGAAATGTATAAACTTTTATTGAAACATGAGAGAGAAGAAATAAAAGAATATATGATAAAATGGACTAAAACTTTTATTGCAGTATACACATGGGAAAACATAAGACTGAAAGGATTATAAAATGATTTATTGTTGGTATATGCCACCACAGAAATTGTCTGGAATGAATAAAGATGATTCGAGTTTTTGCTGGAAGTGTGAATAACATGAAGCAGCATTTTATTATGTTTGATAGTTATGTAAAAAAGCCACAACATTTTGAATACAAAAATGAACATTGATTTAGAAGTCTTTAAAGATTGAAGTACAACTGAAATAAGAGACTTTCCCCTTGGGACTAATGAACAGACATCTAGAAAGAGTGGAAAGGTTACACACTATCCATAATGGAGAAATGATGGTAAAGATGATGAGCTTCCAGAAATGACTAACTATCTTAATTAGAGGGAGGAAAAACAATAGCTACATTTATGCTTGAATGTTAGAGACTTACATTTATAGACATTTTGCCTGAAATGGAAAAAAATATTCTTGAGACTTGTGGTTTTGATTATTATAAAAAAATGAATAGAAGTGGCTTTTATTGTAATCATAGAGAAAAGGTAATTTTGTAATCATATATATTTGCTGTAGAAGAAATCAGAAGCTTCTTTTTATTTCTCACTGCACCCCCCCCCCCCCTTNCTCCCCCCCCCCCCCCTTATTTTATTTCTTTCTTTCAGTTTAAAACATTTGTGGGGGGTTTTTAAAGTACAGATAAGTTACTAATACAATAATTTTCTTTGGCAAAGCATGCTAAGGGCAGGGTGGTGGATTTTTAAGACAATATAAATGACAACAATTCCATATGATAGTGGAGCATAATCATAATTTAGTGCTTCTATCCCACCAGAGTTCTAACCTGCTGGTCCTTCACAAACTAAGCAGTTTGAAACAATCATAATTGCCTTCATTTTCTGCAGCTCTCTGTTGGTATACATTTGTATACCAACCTCTCTCTTCCAGCTGACCAGCATGACATTAAGTAAAGTGTAAGCTAATCAGTATCCTTGCACCATGTCCTTCCCTCTCACAGTTCATATTTTGGGCTCATGATTTACACAATTCTGCAAAAGTTTTTTTTAGTTTTTTTGTTTTTTGTTGCTATTGTTTTTAATATAGTTACGTTAATGGCTATGTATTATTATGGCAAGTAGATCTTCAAAGGTTGAGGGAATAAAGGGAGAAAAGTTCCTGTATATATGAAAGGAGACATATTCCAGGGCAAAAACTGCCTGGCACTACTAATGATAAACTTTTAGTAGAAAAAGTTCAAATAACTTCAGCATAATGGCTAAATTGAGCTTGGGAACTAGGAAGTGGGTTAAGGCAAAAATTCCTTCCAATTGGAAAACAAACCACCCAGAAGGACTGCTGAACAATTCAAAGGAAAAAAAAATTCTAAATAAGCTTTGGTGTGGCTTTCAATAAACCAAAACAGAGTCATAAATAAATGGACTCAGCTTCCCAAAACAGATGGTATCATGAGAAAATTGAATCTGGAGACAATCCTGGTATAAAACATCCATCTGGAAGTGCTGCCTAAAAAGTATTTTAAACACATTGCAACCTCAGTTATTTGCTAAAGAAGACATTAGTGCTTGAATTTGTTAACAATGGAGGACACTCACTTTTGTTGTCTTGTGAAAGGGAAAAATAAGGAAATTTACCATGACTTCCAACTTACCAACATTGGCCAACTTCACATTTAGATTTTGGAGACCTTCATACAGATTCTGTACTTTGTATCATAAAAACACCAGCACAGAGTGGTGAGCTTTTTATAAGTCAACATTCATCTTATTTCACATATTAATAGGAGAATATAACAGAATGGAATGGAATGGAATAGAATAGAATAGAATAGAATAGAATAGAATAGAATAGAATAGAACAGAACCTTGGAGGTCATCTATTCCAGCCCTTTGCTCAAGCAGGGGAACCTGTATCATTTCAGATAAGTGATTTATCTAGTCTATTCTTAAAAATCTCCAATGATGGAGTGCCCAAGATTTCTGAAGGCAAACTGTTCAATAATTCTTTGAAAATCATTTAGGACTCCCATATGATACAGGATCCCCCAAGGGAGAAAATATCACGTATCATTTTGTTTCAGATCAACATGTAATATCTATAAAACAGGAGTGTCAAATCTGAGGCATCACATTGTTGTCATGTGATGTATCACAACTTTTTTCCCCTTCACTAAACTGGGGGTGGGCATGGCCAGCACTTGATGCATCTGGGCCTCTGCTGTAGAAGATTCAAGGATGACATATCATTGGAGAAATCAGCATATTGAAATACACAAAACTATAAGCATTTGCCTGCAGTACACAAAATTACATTTGAGCATACAATTTCAGCCCTGATTTTGACTGGGAAGAAATATTCACACAGCTGTGTGCTCATCTCATGTTCCAACAGGTGTCTGAACAAGAGGGATTCTAGTTATATTCTTCTGTAAACTTTATTCAATTACTGTTTTATATATTTTTCACTTGGTAATTCCAGATACCTTCCATGTAAACAAAGTTTTAAACAAATATATGTTCAGCTTCCAAAAAGGATGTTGCCCTTATTTTTTCACACAGATATAGTGTGGTTTTCATTAGGTAATAAGAGTATCAAATTATGAACCAAGATGCTAAATAGGTGGGAGAGTCCTAAGCTAACCCATAGCATCAGAAGTGCAATCATGAAAGGCTGAGAGATGCATAAGACAAAGGAGACTGAGTGTGAGGATGATGAAGTTGTCTCAATATAATATTTTTATCACACACAGCCATAGCAACAAACAAACAAACAAAACAAAACCCTGAGTGGAACTCATCCAGTTGCTGCTTAAAAACAGTAAAAATATTAAAATTTTAGCTTGTATTGGAAAAGAACTTGGGGATGAGGTTCCTTCTAAAATTGCTGCACTTTCCCCAATACAGAAACACGGAGAAAGGAATACAATAAACTTTTGCTTCGCCTTAGAAAAATATTGTCATAAATGGTTCATACTTTCAGTCAAATGTGCTCCCATCTGGATCACTGCAATGCACTGTACATGGGACTGCCTTTGAAGAGCATTCAGAACATACAGCAGTTGTGGAATGTGAGGATAGTATATGGTGCTGGCTATTCACCAGATTTAACATCTCTTCATTGGTTGCCAGAGTGTATTCAGGTACACTTCAAGGTGCTAGTTGTCACCTTTAAAACCTTTCATGGTTTTGGATCAAGTTACTTGAGGAAATTGTTATTCCTTGTTCAATCTGGTCTGGCAGGATGCTTAGGGTCCATAAACTAAGGCAGGGTGTCAAACGCATGGTGTCACGGCAGCATCACATGATGTATTGGGACTATTTTCCCCCTCACTAAACTGGGCAAGGGTATGACCAGTGTGTGATGCATCCTGCCCATGGGCCAGAAGTTTGACAGCCCTGAGCTAAGGAATGCTGGTTGACAGGGACTAGAGGACAGACCTTTTCTGCCATAGTGTAGGCCTTATGCAACATGCTTCCTCTAGAGAGCAGGATGGCCTCTGACTCTGGTGGCTTATCACAAGTTTTTAAAGACTTGACTCTAGGTCTGGGCCTGGGGCCCTGAGTCTGTGCAGGGACAAATTTCATGGTTAATTTAGTCATTACAATAGGTGCTTTATACTTCTCTTATTTATTTTAATATTTGTATTATTTTTAATGATTATTTTTAAATTTTGTTTGCCACCCATGGTCACCTAGTAGATAGCCATAGAAATTAAATAAATATATTTTTTTAAAAAATGAAATGTTCAATGTTAGCGAGCAATTAAAATTAGAGATAATTAGCAAGATTATTTCTAAAAACAAGAATACAAAATCTCAAGCCATAAAATTGCATGTGTCCCCCCAAATCTTTTGCAAACCCCCAAAAAGAGTTGCAAAGTTGTTAATTAATCATAAGTTTTAATGTGTTAGGTAGGAGAAATCAATCCAGAAGTGGAATGTCATTATAACAATAATATTTTTGTACTATGGGCTATGATATATTCGTTGTTGCTAAATGCAATCTTCAGCCCCAAAATAGTTGTGCACTCCTGCTTTAGATCCAAATAGTAAGCAATGCTTCATGATAATGAAAATTTCATTGGAATATTAACAGATAATCAGAGTTGGAAGTGACCTCGTAGGTCATCTAGTCCAACCCCCCACCCAAGTGGGAGATCCTACACCATTTCTGACAAATGGCAGTCCAATCTCTTCTTGAAATTCTCAAGTGATGGCGCTCCCACAACTTCCCAGGGCAAGCTGTTCCATTGGTTGATTGTTCTCACTGTCAGAAAGTTTTTCCTTAATTTTTTCGCAATTAAATCGAACGTCCTTGTTCAGTTATTCCAACACATTATTCTTGTCTGGCCTTACAGTTGCTTTAGAAAAATAGCTTGAACCCCTTCCTCTTCTGTGGGTACCCTTAATATGGAAGACTGCTATCATGTCTTCCCTGGTCCTCTTCTCCATTATGAGTTCTAGCCAAAGCCATTCCTGCAACGTTTCCTTGTATGTTTTTTGCCTCAGTCGCCTAATCATCCTGGTTGCTCTTTTTCGTGTACTTTTTCTAGAGTCGTCAACACTTTTTTTATAATGGTGTTGAACAAAACTGGATGCCAGTACTTCTAGGTTGTGGTTCTTTACTAAGGCTTTATTAGCAATGGTATTACGATACTTCCCTTGATCTTTGATTGTATTCCCTGTTAATACAATTCTTGGGATTAGCATTAGCTTTATTGCTGCTGCTGCGCACACTGTGGCTTATATTTAGCTGGGTTGTCACTAAGACTCCAAGATTCCCTCTCACAGTTACTGCTATTGAGCCTGGTTTCATCCAGGTCTATATGTGTACATTTGGGTTTTTTTGTCTAAGTGTTTAGGACTTTTTCTCCTACATTGAATTTCATTTTATAGATAACGGCTCGCAGTTTCGAGTCTTCGCAAGATCCATCTGGATCTTGGAAGCCTATCTTCTTGTGTGTTAGCTATTCCTGCCAGCGTTAGTATTATCTGTGCAAATTTGGTAGTTCCCCTTCATATTCCCTCATCAAGTCATTAATGAGGTATTGCAAGAGTTTGGCCTAAGACGAACCTGTGTGACCTCACTGTTTTTTTCCCTCCATGCTAGACTAGACCCAGAAAGGACTACTGCCGCTGAGTATGGTTTGCAGCGCATGCAAGTCCATTCGAGGGGTGGTAGCTATCTATTCCAACTTTTTTATCTAGTCTTACTAGGAGTATGTGTTGTGGATCTACTTTATTGATACCTTGCTGAAATCTAATATTATTATGTCCACAGTAATTTGGATGGTCCTACTAAAGTAAGTCACTCGTTGTTGAAAATGAAATAAGAATTGGTTTTGATATGATCTGTTTTTAACAACGCTGTGCTGACTGCTAGTTTATTACTTTACTTTGTTTTTTAGATGTGCAAGAAACTGTTTTTTTATTCATCTTTTTCCAGTATCTCCCACATATTGATGTTACACTGTTGGTCTATAGTTTCTGGGTCTGTTTTCTTTCCTTTTTTTTTGAAGATGGGAACCACATTTCAGCTCTTTTCCAAGTCATCGGTAGTTTCCCGGTGCATCCAGGATTTTTAAAGATATGGTACCATGTGGTTCTGAGATTACCTCTGCCAGCTCCTTTAAAACTCTGGATATAACTCCATCAGGCCCTGGTGATTTTTTTTATCAGATCAGACAGGACTTGTCTCTTTACTAATTTTTTTGCTTTTTTAATTTTATTTCTGGTCCTGTCTTTTACAGTTATGTTTTTTGATGGGTTGAGCTCTAGTTTCTTTTTGCATGAAGATTAGATGAGTTAAAGAATGATTAAAGAAGATGGATGGAGTTAGAGAATGCAGTAAGCAGTTCTGCCTTCTCTCTATTGCTGTGACTTACCTTACATCTTTCTCTTTTAGTGCACCAACTGTTTCTTGATTTTTTTCTATGTTTTATATATGTTGGAAAGAAACTTTTTTTTATATTTTCTGTGACTTTTGTTGCAAAGCGCTTGTTCGTTTGCTATTCCTGACTTCGTCTTTGCCAGATTTTTACTTTTGTTCGGGGGGCTATCTGCTGTTATTCTGCCTAGTTGTATGTCCTTCTTTCCATTTTTTTGTAGCTTGTTCTTTTTTTATTTCATTTCAACTTCCAGAGAGATCTTTGTGTTGCCACCTGCTTGGTTCTTCTTGGATTTCTTGTTTTTCTTTCTCAGTGGTATTGTGCTGGTCTGGGCTTCAATGATCCTACTTTTCAGAGTTTCCCAAGATTCTTGAGTTGTTTCCTTTTAGGATTTTCATCCTGGAATCTTTCCCAAGTTTCTCTCTGAGTTTATTGAAATCAGCTTTCTTTTAAAATCCAAGACTCTGGTGTCATTAATGTTCTGTTGCTTTGTATTATGTTTGATTCTAGTATGACATGGTATTCCTCACCAAGGTTCTTGCAGTTTTCAAACTCCCTCTGATCACTTCTTCTCTTTTTGTAAGAATTAAGTCCAGTAAGGCTTTCCTCTAGTTTCACCCTCTACCTTTTTGGACAAAAATTGTCAGCTAGGTGGTTAGGAACATTATATTGATTTTCCTCAATTAGATGGCAGAATTAGTTTTTCCAATGTATTAGGATTATTGAGTCTCCATTACTTGTGGTGTTCCTGTATATGTTTGTTAGGTTGGCTGGAAAAAAAGAATCTATGTTTTCTGCTTGATTGGGGTGGCCTATATATACACCTATGGCCATGTCATTCTTTTCTTTATATTGACCCATATGCATTCTAAGGGGGATTTCTCTTGGGTTTCATGGCATCTCTGTAACAATGATAGTGGTCGCTTTTAATACAGTGCACCTCCACCTCCTCTTTTATGGGTGTTTTTTTTTTTAATGTTTGTATCCTTCTACACTAATGTTCCCAGTCATGGTTTCATCCCACAGTTTCTGTTATTATCCCAACCCCTATATATATATTGACTTCATGTGTTCCGTAGTTCGAAGTTCACCCTATTTGTTCCCCAGACTTTGTGCATTTGTATATAGATATTTTGAGATCTTGTGTGTCTTGACACTGTGTTTACTGTCTAATAACCTGTGTGGTGGCCTACCTACGCCCTTACTTTCTTGCCACCTGTTTGATAGCTGCACATGGTATGGCACTTCGATAGATTAAAATGCTTGGTTTTTGTTGGCAATCAAGGTTATATTTACCTGCACAAACAAACTATTTTGCATGCACTGGTTCCCTTATTAGTTTTTAGGTGCTGGGGACAGAAATGTTCTATGAAAATCAATTAAATTCTCTGTCCCAACTGTTCAGTTTAAATGGTTTATCCAGAAAATTGTGAATTTAATGCCAAGTAACGGTCCCTTTTTTGATGGATGCAACGCATCTCTTTTGTCAGTTATTCATTGGACCAGCTGCAGACATCATGACTAATAAAACCAAAGCCTTCCCTTTTACACCACTCCTTTAGCCACACATTAAACTTTCCCTTTCCCTTTTTGTTCCTTGTATTCTGGTAGAACCTCTGAAAAGATAAGCCTCCAGCCCATATTACTAAGTTCATACCTCAAGCTCTGGAAGTCTTTCTGAACAGAAAGTACATCCTTCTGGAATAGATCATTTGTACCAAGATGTATAATAGCATCAACATCATAGTCCTTGACTGCATTCTTGACTATCTTAAGAATACGCTTCTTGTTTCTGCTGGTAGTAGCACCTGGTAGACACCTGACCTCTCTCAAAACCTCAGTATCCTTTCCTAAATGTAGACTTGTGAAATAAACAGAACATGAAGAACGTTTGGGTCTGAAAATTTCAGAATTTTGCTTAAAAATGCAAAAATCCTTTGGCACTCAGGAAAAATACACATCAAAATAAGTATAGTACACTTTAAATAATTTTTGTCCTGAAAAATTTGTATAATTGCCAGGAAAGGTATATATGAATGTTTAAACTAGAATGGAATGTATATGCTGTTCAGAGAATTTATGGTTAGTAAAATGAAAAAAATAATCTGTGAAACTGAAACTGTGACCTAGTTTGATGTAGCAGTTAAGATGTCAGGCTAGAAACCAGGAGAATTTGAGTTCTGATACCACTTGGAAGCAAAGCCCAGTGGGTGACTTTGGACTAGTTTAAAAAGTAATCCTTCCCCAAAATTTATTTATTTGTTTGTTTTTTTGTTTGTCAAGCAATTAAAAGATAACAGGTATAAGTATAAACATAGTTATGAATACATGAAAAGGATACATATAAGAAAAAAAGAACCAATAGGACAGGGACAGTAGGCACATTGGTACACTTATGCACGCGCCCTACAGACCTCTATTCTCATCTACAGAGGCTTATTCAGGCAGTGTCAGAGAATTGAATGTGTTGGAAAGTGTTCCATTCGGAAAAACGCGAGGTAGACCGGGTTCCAACAACAAGTCTTTATTAGTTGATTTACAAGTGAAAACGGAACATTGGCTCAAGCCGCGGCAGCCCTTTTATATGGGCTTGCCTGCCGGCTTGTAGCCAATGACATTAGTTTGGTTTTGC
>BHFT01000677.1:0-36798 GCA_004320025.1 Laticauda laticaudata | reverse complement strand
GAAAGGAAAGGAAAGGAAAGGAAAGGAAAGGAAAGGAAAGGAAAGGAAAGGAAAGGAAAGGAAAGGAAAGGAAATAGATATAATTGCTCATCACTTGTCCCGTTATCATATTTGTTGCATTACAACATGTAGAAATATAAATTAAACTCTAGACTTTAGATGAATGAGAACATAATCTGAGGCTCTATATCTAGAAGAACAGAAATAGGCAATTTTGGGTAGTGGAATTTAGGGTTATAATCAGTGGAGTGATGGCACAATGCTAATATAGCTACATTATGTATGTATGAAACACTATCATCTTCTGTAATTTTTTGGTGGGAGTGTGCAGGAAAGAAAATGGGGATTTAAGGCCTACTATTTAATTTGTATATTGGAGGTTTTTACATCAAGATGACAGAAAGCAATACCATTGATTTTTTTGCAGTTAGTAATTGTGGTCCTCCATGCAGTGCAAATGAATGGGTTTAGGGAGTACTTGTAGACCTTGAGAGGCAGATTGCCTTTCTGGCTCAAGCTGAAAGCTGAAAAAGGAAGACAAGCACTAGAAAGTTGCAGGTGGAAAATGAACAGCATCAATGTGCTTCAATTCTACTGAAACTTATCTGTAGCTCAAGAGTTGAACAGGGTTGAACTGTGGGGTCCTTGGTGCTTTCTGAGTTTGGAGGTTTCCTGGCAGATGTTCCATTACCAGAGTAGGTAATATCAATCAGTGCACTGATGATCTTATTTATCTTGGTAATAAAATGTCTGCAAGAAAATAACCAAGTTCAGAGAGCACCAAGTACCCACTAATAAAACCTTTCATGTAAATTAGCCACTCTATCAGATTGGCATTTGGTAACAATTATTTTAATTCATAATTTTAATTTTAATTCATAAAATGAAAGGCTGAGCACCAAAGAATTGAGACCTTTGAATGGTGCTGGAGAAGACTCCAGTGAATCCCTTGGACTGCAGAATGATCAAATCGGTGACTCTTAGAGGAAATCAACCCTGACTGCTCTTTAGAAAGCCAGATCCTGAAGATGAAATTCAAATATTTTGGCCTCCTAATGAGAAGGAAGGACTCACTGGAGAAGAGCCTAATGCTGGGAAAGGCTGAAGGCAATAGAAGAAGGGGACAATAGAGAATGAGGTGGCTGGATGGAGTCACTGAAGTAGTAGGCATGAGTTTAAATGGACTCTAGAAGATGGTAGAGGACAGGAAGGCCTGGAGGAACATTGTCCATGGAGTCACAATGGGTTGGACATCACTTCGCAACAACAACAACAACAAATTTTAATTCATGGGAAAGGAAGGAAGGATGAACCAGCCAACTGTATCCCAAGTCTTCTGAAATTATTATTAAATTATCTACCAGATCTAATACTGAAAGTTCCTAGATAATCTTTTGTTAGAGGATATGACTGGCTTCAGAACCTATAATTTAACAATAAATGAGAGTATTATCATAGTTAGCTGAGGAATATTCTCATAAACTAAAATTGGTTGTTTGTGCATTTGTATATTTTATACACATCTTTAATCTTATTCCTTAAGGAAACTTTGAACAAAACATAGGGCTTCAACCACCAATTTTCTTTTTACTCTCATTTATAAATTATAGAAATCAAGAGTCAAATATCATTCCTTTCAGCCTCCTCATAGTATCCTCCCCCTCCTATATTGACCCATTAAGGATTTAACTATCATTTAAACATTACCACCCAAATTTAGCAATCAAATGTCTTCAGGGCCTTCTTTATGTGAATGAAGATATCTTGTTACATTTAAGTTGAGAATTATTTTGCCATAATCATAATGACCTTTTTTCTTGTCACAGGAGCCTTCTATATCTTGCAGCCCTAATGATAATGAAGCAATGGCAATAGTCAATTTCCTTTAAGTCTGCAGAACTCCGTTACAACTTTCCAGATTAATTTTGTGTTGAAGAATGGATTGGTCCACTGAATGTCAAATGTGTTTATTTTTTTTTAATGAAAGCATCTCTTCCTCAGGTGGGGATCTGTGCCTGCATTATTATCTTCCATTTTTGCTTACATCAACATTTTGCAGAAAGAAGCCTGAGTTTACTTATTTTAATTATTAAATTTCATTCTAGTACATTAAAGTAGATAATTATCAAATTTCATTCTGGTAGAAGATCATAGATGAAAGATTATACATGTATTTGTGTGTGTGTATGTGTGTGTGTGTGTGCATGTGTTTTCTACAGACATTATTTCTCCAAGAATATGAATAGATAAAAAAGTTGGACACTGGATGAACCATAAAATTTTATTCAGTCTAATTATCGGGCATCTATTCAATCATTCCAGACTTCCTTTGATTTCCTTTCTGTTCCTAAATGCTTATGAGTATTTGTGCTATTTGTGTTAATATCCCTTCTGTTATTGTGGATAATAGAATTAACAAAATTCCTAATGTTATTTGGAAAAAAATCCTTTATGCATACAAAACAAAAACAAAAAACAAAAACCTCTATAAAAGGCAAATTTTATGAATGAACTTCTTAACCAGTTTCTCTATTTTTTCCTTAATTTTTATGTAAATTTATTGCTTGTGAATCAAAGCTCAGTGATATGTAATAAGATAGCTGAATTTGATCTGATAGCCATCAGATAACAAAGCTTGTCCACTTGGTCATGAGCTAAATTTTAACAGCTACAAAAACAAAAAAGCATCTAGCAGATCTTTTAACATCTCTTCACTACCAGATGTTGATGTGGTTTTATTTTCAGAGAGAATAAAGATTTTGATGATGGGCTTGTAAAGTATTCTTTTTAACATCAGTATTTCCCTAAGGGTAAAATAAGACCTTTTTGGTCTGAAATTGCAATGCCCTGCTTTTCTCTTGGTAAAGCATCCATGGAGAATGAGGAAAGGGCTATTTTACACCTTCAAAGGAGACAGGCAGCAGCTGTAGAAGGAGCATGATTGCTCTTGTGTCATTTGATAAAAGAAAGAGAAACAATCTGCCTTTCACATGTTGCTGCTGAAGGTTGCATTGACAGCAGGGTGATCATTCATATGGCTAACAGCAAGCAGTTCAGAGTGCAAAACTTCAATACATGGAGAGCCACAGGTTCTGTTTCCCTGCTTTGTGGAGATGGTTGGTGCCAGTTTTAACAAGTTTTAAACAAAGCAATTTTAGTGCTACAATGGTGAGTGCAAAAGGACTGACAGGTTAATACTGAAACAATAATAACATTTCAATCATTGTATTTTTTTATTTATCATGCAAACATGAAGTCAGAGTCAGCTCCAGCTGAAATTTTTCCTGTTTTCTGAACAAGAAATATTTGAAAAAAAATATATAGCTTAGATAGATAGTCTATGGAACAACTTGAAAGAGAAAGCAAACAAATAAAAACACATTTCCTGAAGTGGACAGTATTTCAGAGGCTCTAACACAACAATCTCAATTTTTATTAAAAGGCTGGTCTCTGAAGTATATGCTATATATTATTTAATGCATTGGTTCCATTTGTGGTCTCTGCACTAAGAGTAGGCACAATCCTCAGCTTTAAGGATTGAATGTATTTCTGGGAATTGAATAAGTGGGTGGGAAATTAGTGAAAAATAATTTATTTGAAGTACCAGCACCTATTTTAACATCCATAGCTGTTTAAAAGAGTGTAATTCAGAACATATTCAAGAGAAATAATTGCAGCAGCAAATGTACACCACATTTTGCTACCTTACAAATGTCTAGCATTCAGAAACCAGAAATCTATTTATTCAATTCCCATAGCCACCCATCTCAACAAATAATTCTGGGCACCATTCATCATAAAACAAACACAATTAAAAGTTATTTAAATATTCTGAGTATTATTCAATCTGGCACAAATGGAATGAATGGATAGTGAAATAGATATAAGAAATAAGAGGTGAAGATTAATTGCAAGAGACTTTAAGAAAGTGATTTGTAAATATGTAAAGTATATAAGAATATAAGATAGAAACCTCAATACTTATAAGATAATAGTTATTGATAGATCGCTATATTAATGTATTTAAGATTTATAGGGATAATAATGTTAATAGATAGATTAGGATAGATGATAGATAGATATGATAGATAGTAGATAGATAGAATAGATAGATAGATAGATAGATTGATTGATTTCTTTATTGGTACAAGTGATTGGACACAAAAGCATTTGTTTCTTGTTGCACAAATTCTCTCAGCATACATAAAATAAAAAGACTTTATATTTTCAAGAGTCAGCATTCATAAGGTACAACACTTAATTCATAAATCATATGGTACAATAAGGCAATCAATATCGTACTAGGAAACAGTTCAGTATTAAATCCGTAAGACACAAGTGACAGATTACAGTCATACAGTCACAAGTGGGAGGGAGGGGTGGGATGGGTGATAAAGAAGTTTATGAGAGACTACAGTAATTAGATAGTTGCAGTCCTTTGTAACATAGTTGCACAATGTTGAGGAATTATATGTTAAGGCAAGAGAATGACTTTTGGGAAAAAACTGCTATTGTGTACTCGTTCTGATGTGCACAGTGGCTCCTATAGCATCATTTTGAGGGAAGAGTTGAAACCAGTTATGTCTGGGAATGTTGGAAGGGGGTCTGTAAATATTTTACAGCCCTCTTTATTGACTTTGATGTATGTAGTTACAGGTCCTCGATGAAGTCAGGTTAGTAGTAACTTGTTTCTCTCTGGCAGTTCTGAATTATCCTCTCGAAGTCTGTGTCTATGTCTGTTGGGTTCGCAGAACCAAACCAGAGAGTCTATTAGAGGTGCAGATGATAGTCTCAATAATTCCTCTGTAAGAACTGTATCAACAACTCCTTTGGGCTTACAAAGCTTTGGGCTTACAAAAGCTTATCTCAGTTGGCGCAACATTCTTTGTTGTGCTTTTTTGATGACATTTTTGATGTTAGGTATCCATTTTAGGTCATGTGATATAGTAGAACCTAGAAATTTGAAAGTCTCTACTATTGATACCGTGTTGTCTCGTATTGTAAGAGATGATAGTGTGGGAGGGTTCCTTCTAAAGTCTACCACCATTTCTATGGTTTTGAGTGTGTTCAGTTCCAGATTGTTCCATGAGGCAAGTTGTACAACCTCCTGTCTGCATGCAGATTTGTTACTGTCTCGAATGAGACCAATTACTGTTGTGTCATCAACAAACTTCAATATTTTAACAGATGGATCATTTGAGATGCAGTCATTGGTATCTAGGGAGAAGAGAAGTGGAGAAAGGACACAGACTTGGAGGAGCCCTGTGCTATTTGTACAAGTATCAGATGTGATTCAGCCTAGCTTCACCTGCTGCTTGCTTCCTGTTTGTTAGGAAGCTTATGATCCATTTACAAGTGTGTTCAGGTACTGCTAGCTGGTTTAATTTAGCACTAGTTGGTTTAATTTAATTTTGTAGATGTCAAAATGCTGTTGAAAAAGTGATTATGATTTGAGTTGTATTGGTAGAAAACACAATAAAATATATATTTTAAAAAGGGAGAAAGTTATTTAAATAATTAAAATAGTACAATATAAATATATACGACATCAAGTAAAACTGTTACTATGGATTTTAATGGAGTTCTTAATACACTTAATGCCACAAGCCTGGGCACACAACTCAGTTTTATAGCCTTACAAAGGGCCAATAGAACTGGGATCATCCAGATATCTAAAGAGAGAATATTCCAAAGGGCAAGGCCTATGATAGAGAAGGTACATCTCTTGGTTCCTGCCAGCTGACAATATTTCCACAATTCACAAAATACGTTATACAAAAAGATAACTATTTGGTTGCCTTAATAAACTAGAAAGACAAAGAAGTATTCTTGTGAATTGGATTTTTTTTGTGGGTTTTCACACAATATAGTTTGTTCAATAGATTAAAATAAATTAATTATATGAACATGATAATGTAACTAACAAGGTCTTTGTGGAATATTGGATGTATGCACTACTGTAGTATGTCCTTTGCTGAGACTATGGTATATTGAACATAATAGGTCCTGCTAAGGTGGCATGACCAAACTGGTAGTGTTAATAATTACCACTAGAAGCTATTTAAACTCTTTCTCTTCTTAAGTATTTGTTGTCACAAATGAATATGGACGAAGCCAGGCTGAATAATTTCTCTACCTGCTGTTGGAAATAATAGATTGCCTCCCCTGTTCGCCTATATATCACATGAATGTCTGCAAGAAAAGAGGTTTTGCCTATTCAGTCAAAGCTTCTTTCTGAGTAAGACTACTGATAGGGCAGACTTTTTTTATCATTGTGAAAAGAAACAATAATTGTGACTTGAATTCCAAGAAGTCTTTGTGACCCCATGTAAACTAAACAGAATGTTGAAGAAGATTCTTAATTCTCATCATGTCAGCCTTCCAAAGTAGACCAAACAGAAAACAGGCCAGATAATGATTCTTATTTATTTACTTTATTTTTAATATTTCTTAACTGCCTATCTTGCCTGGAGATGGTAAGCTACATTAACTAAATCTTGCACGTCTGAAAGTAAAAATCTCCCACTGTCTTTATTTAGGCAGGTCCTGAGTTTCTTTCTCTGTCCCATTGTGTAGCTGTAGATTCTCACTCCCCTTATCTAATCTTTCCACATACCATTACAGACAACTCCAGAGAAGTGGCTATGGTATTGTGGGCAGTAATCAGTGGCCAAATAATTAATTCTGGCAATGAGAGTTCGCAGTTTAAGGAGAGACAGAAAGGTTACCCCCCTGCAGCACAGCTGAGTTGAGTGTCCAGGTGATGAGGAAGAAGCAACACACTGTCATCTGCAGTACAACCTTTAAAGGACACTGGACTCACTTGAAGTCTCAATTTCTTAATCACTTTCAGAAATAGTCAATTTACAATTAAAGAGAGAACTTCTGAATGGCAGGAAGAAAAAAACAATGGTGTATCAGCCTTCATTGCAGATCAAAGAAAGGAAAAAAATAATTTTAAGAATTTAAAACTAACAGCAAAAAGCTTTGTAGCAAAAAAGATTTTGACCTAAGAAAATTATGAACAGATGAACAGGAAGTTTGAATGTAAAGTGTTAACTGTTTGATGAAATGTGTTTGATAATTACTTAGAAAAAAGTCGATGAATAATCCATATCTTTGTGGGAATGTTTATTTAGCATGAAAGGAATAAGACAGTGGATTTTACAAAACAAAAAGATAAATATAATTTGAAATAGACTGTATGATAAGAACTATGGAGCACCAGATTGGACTAAAGCCTTAAGGATATAAAAATAGCAAGAGAGGGAGAGGCGGAGAGTTGTGGGGAAAAAAGGAGGGAGAAAGGGAGTAGGAGAGAGAAGGAGAGGGAGAGAGAGAGAGAGAGAGAGAGAGAGAGAGAGAGAGANNNNGAGAGAGAGAGAGAGAGAGAGAGAGAGAGAGAGAGACTGCTTTTCATTTTTACTTCTGTAACTGATTCAACTGTTGGTTTTGGATTACAAATAAGAAGGGCAACCACTTAGAAAGGCAGCAAAAATGGTGAAGGTAGAAGAAGTTTGTTAAAACAATAGACAGAACAACTGACAGATTATTCCAGAGACATTGCAACAAAATGTTTGAAGTGACAGGGAGAAAAGTATCTGAAGCTGTCAAATTTAAATTCAGTTTTATTTAATGGAATTTCTAAAGAATATACTTAGCATTTTGTATGTTTTTTAAAAACCAATGTTCTTTTCTGGGAAAAGGAGAGCGTTTCAAATTTTAAACTGGTTCTTACTCAGGTTAACTCAATGGCCCCCAACCTTTTGGGCACTAGAGACTGGTTCTACAGAGAGTTTTTTTCACAGATTGGAGGGGGCATGGATTCATGTGCTGCCTGCATCTTGGGATGGAACTTCATTTGTTTGCATGGCCCAATTTCTGGCATGCCATGGACAGGTGCCAGTCTGGGGACTGGGGGTTGGGGACCCCTGGACTAGCTCTTATTTACAGTATACTTGTCCTGGATGATTTAGAATTCTCTTACATGAATCTCCCTGTGAAGAGAAAAAAAATGTATAAAGAACCAGAATTAACTAAACCTTATTATTTATAATTCATTACCAACACAAATATGTGCTTCAATTATATAATAAAACACCTGTATTTCTTCCAAACATTACATTGTTCATATTGACTGATTGCTGCAAACACATTTTTTTTTTAAATCTGACACTATTTTCTAAAAAAAAATATACGTGTCTCTTCTGCAGACCTACTGACAGATAATCTCTAATGGATTCAGATCAATTAAGTCTGTCAATACCTATAATATGTGATATTTGGGGAAAAGCTACATTAAGTGAAATAGCAGAGTACTAATGCATTTGCCATAATTAGAGCCAGTTTTGCAATATGAGTACCTGGCAGACTGTTAATCAGTACTTTGGATATTTTTTCATTATGTACTTCTTGGAAGCTTTGTTGTAAGAGTGAAGAAGGTGGCAGTACAACATGAGCAAGAATTATGTAAATCTCTTGAGATTTCTGGAATGAGGATGAAGTGTAAATGCAATAAATAAGGCAGAAAACACCACACAGAAAGATAAAATGTGTTATTACTTAAGGAAGAAACAACATCACATTAATTTTTATGTCAAATACCTGACAAGTTTCTGTTTGAAAAGTTAAATTTAGAATCTTGAGGAGAAAAAGAAAGATTATATCCATTTGCTTACATTTATTCATTGAAAATATTCCTGATTGTTTTGTTTCTTTTTTTTTTAATCCTTTATATCTGCTCCCAGGAGATACCAAAACATATAGTAACTATTTGGTTTGCTTTTCTAAAGGGCCTGTCACATGGGCCAATGGATACAAAACATATGTAAAAAGGACACAGCGGACGAGAAAATGTTGCATCCATTGTTATCCGCTCTCAAAAGTGCCCCAAATTTGCATAAGCAGAGTAGACAACAACAGAAAGGAACGGATGTGGGGAGAATGTAGTGGGGATGTAAAGCGGATGCTCCACGGAAGCCTAGCGGATATAAAGGGATGCAGCTCGCAAGAGGTCACCA
Organism: Laticauda laticaudata; assembly: GCA_004320025.1. Taxonomy (NCBI): domain Eukaryota; kingdom Metazoa; phylum Chordata; class Lepidosauria; order Squamata; family Elapidae; genus Laticauda; species Laticauda laticaudata. The sequence goes on along the minus strand of BHFT01000677.1, from coordinate 27,778 downwards.
TTCAGAGGAAAGACCTGCTGCCAGACAAAGCTCCAGCCAACAACCATGGGGAAGAAGAGGAAGCCTGTGCATCTGCTGCCAGCCCTGGTAAGAAGACAGGCCACCATCCCACCCCTGGCCCTGACTCTGTTTCTGCTGGGGCTTCTGCTTGCTGGGGCTGACTCTTCTGGTGCTGGACTTCTGCTGAGCGCTGCTCCGGTGCTGGGCTTCTGCTGCGTGCTTACTCTGCTGTTGCATGCCTCCTGGTGCTGGGGCTTCTGTGGTGCTTACTCTGCTGGCAACTGCTCCTGGTGCTGGGGCTTCTGCTGGTACTTACTCTGCTGGCGCTGTTCTGGTGCTGGGCTTCTGCTGGGGCTTACTCTGCTGGCGCTGCTCCTAGTGCTGGTGTTTTCTGTGTGCTTACTCTGCTGGTGCTGCTCCTGGTCCTGACTGGTATCCCTGGTCCTCTGGTCCTGGCTGGTCACTCCTGGTGCTCCGGGGGTGGTCTGCTGGTTGCTGTAGTCTGCTGCTGCTGAATCCTGGTCCTGCTGGTGCTGCCTGGTGCTGCTGGTGTCCTGCTTTGCTGCTACTGTTGTTGTTGCTGCCTGCTGGTGTGGGTGGTGTTGGTGGAGCAGCCCCTAGAACCTCAAAGCCCCTCTGATGAGGGCCCAGAATGCCCCTGCGCAGAGGAGGAGAGGCATACTCGAGAATGGGAAGAGGAGGCAATACTCCATCGCAAGAGGAACACTGAGGATGAGGCTGCTCGAATGGCTGAGGGAGATATGAGTACCTCTGGCGGAAGGGAACACAGGGCTTATCGAGACACCAAAAGGAAGCAGGCTGCTTGGGGGGAAGAGCAGCAAAGAGCCTGGGCTACACTTCGCGAGGTCCTCCTCGGTTGGTGAAGCACATGCCACACCTGGTCCGGAAGCTCTGGCACCTCAAGAAATTCTGGCCAGGCCACGGTCAAAGCTCACCGGACCGCGAGGAACTATGTGATGGCCAAGTGCCAGCTTCTTGAGGGTGAAGATCCCCCACCGAGGAGCAGCCCCTTCTGGACAACCCTCTCTCTCTCAGGCCAGCCCACAGAGGAGCCAGTCTTCTTCTGGCCATAGAGTCAGCTCCTGTGTTCAGGCAGGTATCTGTGGAGCGTCCCACGACAGAGACACCGCCCCGACAGCTGCCACTCCCTGTGGTGGAGCACAGGGAGGACACCACTGATGCAGTGGGAGCAAGGAGAGAGCACTTCCACAAGAGACCACACACATCCCACCCCAAGCTCCACCTCCAAGGAAAAGCAGGCAGAGAGCCAGACGCGGGGCAGAGCCACACTGTCCTGCTGGGAGATCAGGGGACACAATCAAGCAGTGTAGATCTCCTCTCTCAGCTGGTACACACCGACATACCATCCTCAAACACAAGAGTCCCTTCTCACCTACGTCAACCAGCACGCCCCATGGACATGTCCGAATCACGTACCAGGTGATTAAGGAGAGGATCACCAGTCTTCTGCACAACCCTCCAGGCCCAGCTGAACCTGCTCCGACCCAGTCCAGAGTTCTGCTCTCTCACCCCAGGGTGATGTTACAACCCTTCCAAGGTTTCCACATGGCCGTCACCAACCCAAGGCTACGGCTACCAGGAGTTCCAGCATGCACAGGCAGCCCTTCCCAGTCCACCACAGGTTTCATCGTACGCCACCCGGTGCCCCGATGGCCACTGATGCCACGCGATGCCAACCGACGCCAATAAACAGGATGCCACCTATGCCTCACTTGCTCACCTGCAGACACAGACAGCCCCACTACACTCTCTTCCACCTACCTACAGCCAAGCCTGCCTGAGAACCATCTGTCATCGGTCTTAGGACTGACACCTCTGTCCTGGGAGGAAGGGGCCCTCAACATCAAAGAACTGAGCCAGCTCTCTGAGAGCTTCCTCCACACACCATCCCCTGTTTCCTCTTGGCGGCCAGGCCATCCAATGGTGCTCCAAGACCAGCACTCCAGCAAGCAGCCACCTCACAGCACCTGGACCGCTTCACCCTGAGATAGAGCACGCCTCAGAGTGACTGAGAGGTGTCGAAGACTGGGTGCTACCTGTTGACTTTAATCTTTTGCTTAGGACAGCTTTTACTTTGGGTCATTTGCTTTTACAGTTTGTTTATTAATAAAGATTATCTTTGCTTCACAAACTTCTCCGTTCTTTTAGTCAATAAATGTCTTGGTGGAAACTTTTAGAAATGGTTTAAGCCTTTGGCCATGCTTGTGTGGGATGGGTAAGGATAGCTGTGGGAATGGATAGCTGAGGTGGCGAAAATGATAGCTGTGGAATGGTATAGGATAGCTTTTGGGATGGGTTTAAGGATAAGCTATGGGACAAGGATAGTTGTGGGACAGATAAACCCTCCAGTGCAAGCATAGTGGGACTGTGTGGTCCACCCTCCTCAGCATGCCACTATATATCCCTTTATTAATCAATAACAATTTAATCATTGATCCACACATTTCAACATTAAACAAATCTCTTTATTTATGCCCTATTCATGTGTACAGGGCCACTCAACGATACATGGCACAATCTCATCAGTGTGATGAGACATGGGCTGAAGGGAAGCATCCATTAAGCATCTACGCATCCTGTTTCTTGCCCTCACTGCTCCTGCTGGGGAGTTGCATCAGTGTTTCAGAGGTTGCGATGCTTCTTCCTCCACGTGAAGCTCCTGTTGGGACTTTGCACATCCCACAGTGCTCCCATCAGGTTCGGTCCTTGCCTCCATTCACCAGGCTCCATGTCCCCTTGCCTTGTTGATGGTCCAGCAAGCCCCTGTTCCTGCAACACTGGGTAGCGGGTGCAGCACTGAGATTGTGTAGGATGCAGCAAAGCTTCGCACGAATGTTACTCACAGTCTGGGTGGGCAATGCTGCATGGTGGTGAGAAGTACCTGAACCTGTTTGGCCAGGATGCCAAAGGCGTTCTCCACCACCCGCCTTGCCCTGGACAGCCTGTAAGTTGAAGATTTTCTCTGCATAGGGTGAGGCCATCTGGAAGTGTAGGGCTTCATGAGGGTAGGTTCTTGAGGGAGAAGGCGTCAATCCCCCATGAATGAAGTAGGGCACATCTTGTGTGTATTGGGCAGGGGGGTTCTGGATCTGGAAGCCATGATGAGGTTGTGTTCCAGCTCACTGGCATTGTATACCTGGGCATCTGAAGATGAGGCCATTGCTTAAGCATCGATGTACATGAACTTGTAGTCAGCATCAATCATGGTGAGAGGATGATGCTGAAGAAGCCCTTGTAAGTTGTGATAAGTGACGCCTGACTTGGCTGGAGCTTTGCAGGCCACGTGTTTGCGCATTTATGGCTAACGGTTGTGGGGGAAGTTACACTTCTTATACACGCTCTTGCAACTTCTTCCAGCTCTTCACTGGAGGGGCACTGGAGGAGCTCCTCCAGGAATTCTTCGATGATGGCCTGCCACCACTTCTCTGACCACAATAAGCTGATGGTGTTGTTGTGGCCCCTCAGCCATACTGATGCTCCTGTCCGTGGTCCTGGAGGGCCAGGTGGCACAGAGTCAGTGCCACCTTCAGTCCAGGGTCAGGCTGGGCGCGGAAGTTTGGTGCTCGCTTGGTTCATCTGGGTCTCAGCCATCACAACTTAGTCAAAATGCTGGCGGCATCCTCATGAAGTTTCTGGAATGCACGAGGGTCTTCGTTCCTCAGCTCCACCATCGCTTGTTATAACAGTCCGTACTCTGCTCTCTTCAGCGATCCATATTCGGACCAGACATTCTTGGGATGCCCCTTTTCTTCGGCGTAGAACAGGTGAAAGAGCCTGTATATGGCTTCGTACTAATTGTAGAACGACTGGTGGCTACCCAAGGAGTGTGTGACGATCCATGGTGGAGATGACTGGAAATGCTGTGGGAAGAGCAAAAGCAAAGAATGAAGGCTGAAGAGGTCTGCACAGCAGTGGTTTGCTGGTACCTGAAAAGTGAGATCCAGGTGATCTCTCCCCCTTTTTAATAGGAAATATAGGATTTCTGCTAGGTTTTGTACTTTTGCATCCTCTAGGGCATCCTGCAGACATCCTAAATATCTGAGATAGCATCCCGCTAACAAATGTTTTTCTCATTTTAATGCTTTGTAGCGAGCTTGCATCCGCTTTCATACCTTTCTACATCCGTGCTACTAATGCTTTGTTTGCGTCCGTTCCGTGTCCGTTTTTGCTTCCTCCCTGTGTCGCTTTCCGCTGGAAGCAGATTTGAGTTGTGCGGATGTGCAGCGGATGCCTAGCGGATATAGCGGACGCGTACGATGACGAAGTATGTAGAACGGAATGTTCCCCGTATGCGTTGCGGATGCAGAACGGACGGCGTTGGATAACATTTTCCACCAAAAGTTTTGTGCAGCTAAAAGTTTTTGAAGGGATGAAATATTCAATAGACGGATGCTGGGAACGGTATACGAGTACTGAAAAAACGGGCGCACAGGAGTACAGAAACGGATGCATCGCGTTAACCATTAACCAATGGATGGCAAGTGTTTCTCTCCATTTTACATCCTCTTTCTATCCGTTGGTGCTGTGTGACAGGGGCTTAACTATTTATCAGTTCCCTCTCATGGACTATTTTATCCTCTATTGAATTCTGGATGATCAGTGGAGCCATTAAAACAAAATATGCTAATATTGCTTAAGATTCTTCATTTAATTTTACAGTACTCTTTTTAAAGATGAATTATTAAGCACTCTAGGTGCTACAATTATTTTCAAAATAATACTAAATCCAATACTACATACTCATCTTTTTAAATTGATTCCTTTTCCAATGAATATAAAAATCTAAAATCAAGGACTGAGCTGTAGCCTGTATTTCTTAATTTTGCCTCATTTTGGAAAAATTAAGCTTCTCTGAATTAGAAGCAATAATTTAGACTTGACAACATTTGTGTTACAATGATTTGTTTCTCAGTTTTACCATTTTAAAGTGTAGTCAGGATTTATTTTTATCTAGACATGCATAGTGTTGGAGTACTCATCTGAGTGAGAGGAAAAGGGAAAATTACGATGATCTCAAGATTACAATGAAAAATTGATAACACTGTAGGCAAAGTAAAAAGTAGACATAAAAAAGATCAATTTTTCAAAGGTGAAATCCTTGCTGAACATTAACTTTTGGGTTTTTTGTACTTTATTTACTCCATTTAATGAGTGAGAATTATCCAATTTTTTAGTACACCCACAGAAATCAAGCAAGATTGCCAGGTTGGATAGCTTCTTGTAAATTTCAGCAAAGCTGAAGTTTAACACACAGAGACACACACTATGCCAGTCGATTTCAGCCATGGCTAGACCACAAAGGGATTATGAGGAAAACATGATATCTCAAAGAAAGCTCAGCCAAAACCATAATCTTCCCTTTTAGCTGACTAGATTAATTTCTAGATACTGTTCAATCAACCATAGATCCTCTAGTTTCATTCCCATGCAGGCATTAACTATAATGAAAAGTTAGAAATCAATGCCCCCCCATCCATATCACTATGAGAAGAGTTAAATTAAATAATATTTTAATGGTTCATTGCTTCTTATTTTATTTTGATAAAACAGACAGGAATTTAAAATCATATATTTTGATCTCTTCAGACTCTTAGCTTCGTACTAAGTACATGTGGTATAAATAAGTATTAAAAATATATGTGCATGGGAACAAATGAAAAGATATGACTAAATTAAATGCACATTTTTAACAAAATCATCTCTTTTAAACAGTAAATGAAAAAAGTTAAGATTTTAACTTTTAGGTTAGTTTAAGTGAACTAAATAGGAGAAAAGAACACTTGTCACTGTTAGAGAAAAATTATGTGATTTCCATGACGTCTTGCCCTGAGTGTTATTTTTATTTCACACAATACCAGTTTTAATATCTGATCTACCATTTAAACAATGATAAAAAGAGATATCTAAATTTGTGAAGCAGGGGAAAACAATTTTAGTTATAATGGTTTCCATTATAGTTCAGTTAAATATACAGTAAGGTTTTACAAAATGCGTAAGAAACATTGGGCTTACCTGATCTGTAATTATACCTTGCAGCCTACTGTTTGTTCCGATGAAAGAATGGAGAAACAAAAGGCTTTTAGAGTTACATGAGCATGGCTTAAAATTTAGGTAGCATGGATATCTATAATACAAAAAAACTAAGGTTAATATAGATTTTGTTAGTCATGTCACTGTGAGAATATGAAAAGACTTAAACCTGAGTTGTGCTTCCAAATAACTTTGTGATTGTCAACACACAAAGCATTTTATAGAAGAGAAATGATTACTAAAGATACATGATTAACTTACTCTGATATATTAGAATTTTGTGAAGGAGAACACAGAATAAAAATATGACAAGAGTTGACAGTAGAAGAATGTTAATGTCAATGGGTTTCTTACATTTTTAGAAATATTTAAACAAGATAAAAGAACTTTTGGTTTTGAATGCTGTAAGATGCAATTTGAAACAGAATTGTGTACAAATGAGGAACATAATGCTGAAATGTATAATTCATTTAATAAAATATAAAACAGGTGAATAAATGAATGGGTGTATCATAGAACTTTGATTATAATATGCAGATGGATTAATTGGAGAAAATATGATTAAAAAGACTGAAATTTATATTGTAGTTTTAAGTACAATTGTTATAAAATGACGTAAATTGATACATGTCCCTGGAAAATTGTCTAGAATATATAAAGATTTTTAGGACTTACACTGGAAATGTAATCAACAAGAAGGGACATTTTATCAAGCTTGGTGGACAAGTAAAAAAGCCTGAAAATTTTGAACTCAGTTCCATATAAATAAAATTTTAAAAATTCATATACAAGACATTTCTTTTGTGATAGATAGATAAGCAGCTGGGGAAAAAGTCATAGTGCAAGACTATTGAATGCACAAAGGTGGAAAGGTTTGATTTTATCCACAATGGAAGAATGAATGGTGAAGATGATGGAACTTGCTGAGATGGCCAAATTGACACTTTTTTAGACATTTTTATTCTAATGAAATGTATATCATAACTGCATTTTTTCTGTTTCCACAAGAGGTCAATTAGAGTTTTTCAGTCATCATTAAACTGAGGCAATGTCCTATCTCTAATTAATAATAGAATTTAGAAAAAAATATAAATAATGTTGTATCCATAGAGTAAGAAGTTAATTTACAGTTATATTTATAATGACTACAAAAGAAGATCAGCGGTCACTTCTTTTTTTCCTTTGATTTTTACACTTTTGTTTTTGTCCTTTTCTTCTTTCTTCTTTTTCATTCTAAACCATTAGTTTAAACCAATTTGTTTGTTAATCATAAACCGGTGGAATATATGCCAGATATAGATCTAGGAATGTCATATATTTTATAAAACAGTAGTTTTGGACGGACAAATATTCAGATGAAACTTTAGGAAATGAATGTCTACATCTCCCTCTATTTTCTTTTGACAACCAGCTTGATCCATTTCTTTTTGAGACTTGAAGACAGTGTGTGTTTCTGTGCATGTTGTATAGGTAACTTCTTAAAGATCCTTGGATCTCTGTTGAGTTTTCCTTTACAAACGTCTTAGATCAGGGCTTTCAAACTCCCAGCCACAGGTCAGATGTATCACATGCTGGCCATGCACTATGCTCCACTTAGCAAAAGGGAAAAAAGTCCCGATACATTATGTGAAGCCACTGTGACAACATGAATTTGACATCTCTGTCCTAGATGGTTCATTATCAGTGGATTTATTCAGTTAAATAGTAAAGAAAAGACTCATACACTCTTATGATGAGTTTTGAAACATTAATTAAATCTAAGTTTTCCTGTGTTTTATCCTGAAGCAGGAGTGAATAAAAACAGACTATCAGCAGGACAGGCATAAGACAATTGGGCAATTTCTGCAGCCAAACCTTCAACTGCAAATGTAATCAGGAAGACTTTGCAAATCCCTAATATAAAGTTATATTGCCTTTTGAATCTGATAGCAAATCTGTCATTCTTCAATAAAATTCTGTATATGCCATTCTAGATATGAAAAAGATAGATGGGTTTTATCAAGAACTCACTGAATTAGATAAAATCTTAACAGGTACTGAAGAGAGGATGATTAAAAAGTTTTATGGTTATTTACCAGGGGTGAAATTAGAGGATGAACAAATTCAAGAAACGATGATTGCACGGGGGAAAATTTTGGGATATGGGATAAATTTGGAAAAAATGGTAGAAATTATGGACTAGAAACTAAAAATTAGCATGAATGCAGTGCAGCTTCCTTCGGCTTTTTTCAATATCTATGGTTTCTCTGATGATTCTGTGGCTGGGGTTTTCTACAGTGGCTAGGGTTCTGGTGCCATTGAAGTTGATGTTATGACCTGTGGCTTTCATGTGTTGGACGAATGAGGAGGTCTGTTCCAGCTTTTTTACTGCATTTTTGTGTTCATCTAGGCGGGTACTTATTCTTCTATTGGTCTGCCCAATGTATGTGGCCTGGGCATTGATGCACAGGGAACTTTGTATATGCCTTGGTTTTCTAAGGTAATTTTAATCTTTGGGGTTTCTAAGGATGGGCTGCTATTTATTTGTCCTGTTTTTGAAGGCAGTCTTGATGTGATGCGTTATGTTAGTCTCTTAACTGATTTTGTCTGTAGTATCCTCTTATGTAGGGCAGGACAGCTGTTTCCATAGGTCTGTTGATCTTCTAAGGTCTCTGTTTATGTCTTGGTGTAGTTTTTGTGGATCAAGCTGGTATTTTGTTTTTGTGGAAGCCGTTGCTGTCAATACTTTAGTCAGGGTGGGCATAGTTCAGTCTTTATATGTGGTCTGTCTGCCAGGCATTTGGTTTCTGGTGATTAGTGTTTTGGCCACGGAGTTTAATCTGTGGCTGGGTGGTGGTGTGGGATTGGCGTTGAGGTAGCGGTTGTGTGTGTTTTCTTCTGGTATATCGGTGTTGTCCTAGTGTTGGCCATCTGTTCTTTTGTAGATTGTACATCTGGGAATGGTAAGTTTTGTTTTGTTTATTTTCCGTTTCCATGGTGAACTTTTGATTTTGGGGTGGGTGTGCTTGTTTAAGATGTTGTTAGGAATTGTTTAGGTTTTCTTTTCCATGGGGCCAAAATCACAAAATGTGTTCATTGATTGTAATCTTAGCCATAGTTTTGGGCTTTGTTGGGTGGGCATTAGCCAGGGCCTCTGGATTCGAATTCTTCATGAAACAGGTTTTGCAATGACAGGTGACAGTGGTGATCCCATAGGGGCTCCTTCATTTGCTTTGTATCTTTGGCTTTGTATATGAAATATGTGTTTGGTTAAGGCATGTTCTGTTAGTTCCATTGAGGTGTTTAGCTGGGTTGGTATTTTTTTAGAATGATTTTCAAGAGTTTATTTTATAGGGACTGAGTGAAATAGTGAAACCACGTTGAAAATACAAGCAGATCTTCTTGTTCCATTGTGTAAGATCTTTGATTCATTTCTAAGACTGTTAATGAGTTTTGTAAACATATGAAGTCCTGGCGGTTTTCAAGCATGGGGGCTGTTAAGTTGTTTTGCTAAGTGTTTAGCCTAGGTTTTGTAGTGGTGCTCCTTTGGAGCTGACTATGGGTCTGAGAGGTATGCCTTCTTTGTGGTATTTTTTTGAGGTCTTGTATAGTTTGGGGCATCTGGAAGATTTTTTCTCTTGGGATGATCGTCTGTTTGGATTTTCTTTTGCTTATGTGGCTGGTTATTAATTTTCTTCTTGGTTAACTTTTTCCAGATATGTTGGTTGGTTCTGTCTTTATAAAGGTTTGGCAATTTGGAGTCTTGAGTAGATCTGTTCAATTTTGTTTGTAGTCTTTCTATCCATTACTACTGTGGATTCCACTTTATCTGGTTTGGGGCATGATTATGCCTGTTAATCATTTTTCATCGAGTTTGTAGTGCTTTTAGATTATTTCTTTGTGCAAGTTGCTTTTGGATTGGTTTGCTTTTGTGCATAGGATGTTATGTGACTTTGTGTCTTATTTCTGTCAGCTTCCATCTGTATTTAATTTGGTTAGCTGGATTCTACTGCACATATGATGGATTCTGGTGGGGATTTTTTTGGGAGCTATAGCATCATTGATCTTTGGTTAGGACATCTGTTCTGTTTTGTTTGATTCTCTGTTGGAAATGGTTATATATTAATTGTTTCAGGTGTTTGTTGTGAGTTGTTGGGGATTTCTTGTCAATGTTTCTAATTTCTTAAGTTTCTTTAAGAGTTTTTCATTTTTGTTAAAGTGGTTTCAGTTTCAGCTCTCCAAGTTGTAAAGATGTTTTAATCTCTATTACAAAGTAGAGGGTGGATTTTGCTGCTCAATTCCAGGTGTAGTGCCTTGCAAATCTTTGTTTTTAACTGATCCAAAATTCGGAATCTCTTACTGTGAACTTCGTTCCTGAGTAGAGGCCATTTCAGTTCCTTTTTCAGGATATGTTTAGTAGCTGCTGTGCTCTGATGAAAATGGTTAATTTGAAGCAAGGTTGTGGTTGCATTGTTGTCTCTGCAGCTGCATAGGAATTTCAGGTCACATAATAAAAGCACCAACAAATGAGGTGGGATAATAATCCGAAGGAAAGCTGCACTGTATTTCAATGTAAGTACCTGAAGAAAACTTTAAAAAAACAATATATAATTATAATGTCAACAGCTTCTAAAGAGATTTATATAAGATGTTTTAACAGGTGGCATTTTACCCCAGCAAGAATATGCAAAGATGTTCAAGGATACAAATTGTGAAATGTTGGAAAATGTCATCAGATACCCTGGATCATATTGGCCATAGTGTGGTGGACATGTGCAGAAACTAAAAGATGATTGGGAACTAAAATACACACAATTGGGGGTTTTTGGTTTAAAATGGAAACAAAAAAAAAAAAAAAAAAAAACAACCAAATTTTATAAAGAATTTTTAAAAACCAAAAAGAAAAAGGGGAAAAAAAAAATTAAAATTAAAAAAAATTTTTTTATTGGGCGGATCCTGAAGGTTACAATAAAGAAATAACATACTGAATTATTAATGTTTTAACTGCAAGCTTGAGAATTTATATTTTCCTCAAAATTGGAAAAACATGAAGAAACATTCCTGATGGAGGAGGAAGTGATTTAAAAAAATAATGGAATGTGCAGAAATCAGTAAGATAAACATTAGCAAATTAGAGAGCAAGACGAAAAGGAGTATTTATAAAAATTTGGGATTTATTGTTATTCAGAAGAAAAAGTAAGAAAATTTGAAGGATACATACCATAATGATATATTATATCTGTATATCTGTCTGCCTTTGGATTATGGATTTCTGTCCTGGCCACCATCACAAGAGGGTCAGTTTCGGTAATATATTCTCTTCAGCCTTTATTCTTAAGCACTGGTACACCACAGGGTTGAGTGTTGAGTCCCTTACTATACTCTTTTATGGTGCATGACTGTCATCCATCATGGCTAGTAATACTATTGCTAAATTTTGCAGATGATCCAACCGTGGTGAGACTTATCTCTGGGGGGGATGAGTCCTGCCTACTGAGATAAGATAGACTGGTTTTGCCTTTCATGGTGTGATAGAATAACTTGGTCCTCAGCCTACCAAATGAAGACCAAAGAACTATAGTGGACTTATAGAAGGAACAGATCAGACCATCCCAGCCCTTGCTTAATCGAGAGCATGGTGACCGAGTGGAGGGCAAGTGACCAGTTTTTAAGTTTCTGGTGTTTACCCTAAAAGAGGACTTTGACTCTGGGGTGTCCCACATTTCATCCCTGTCAAAAGGCCCAGCAGAGATTATACTACCTGCGATCTTCTCAGAACCAACGAACGAAAGAAAAACTGCCTGGTGACGCTTCTGCCACTGCCCCTAGAGAGGCAATTTTAACATACTGCTATTCTGTATGGTTTTCCAATTGCACAGTGGCCAGATAGATAAGAACTCCAAAAGGTTAATGTCATTGCCAGCCAGAAGATCATTGGTTGCCGCTCCTCCCCTCTTTGGAAGAGCTTTATAGCTCCGCTACCTTAAAGAAAGATTCAAAACATTCTCAAAGGATCCATCTCATCTGGAACCTCTTTTTTGAACTATTACGCATCTGGCAGATGGTACAGAATAATAAAAACAAGGACAAATAGGCTGAAAAACAGCTTCTATCCCAGGGTCGTAGCTCTTTTGAATTTTGCTGTATAGTCCAGTATTGGTGCGGTGTCAGGGGTTTTCATTTCAATGTGTGGAGGGTGAAGGATGTGTGTTAGTGTTTATTTTCATGGTCATGATATGCACTGAAGATGGTGTTTGATTTTATTGTACATGGTGCAATGACAATAAAGTAAAACTAAAACAAACTTATAACTGATTATTTTTAATAAGTTATATCATGAATAAAGTTTAGTAAGAATTGAGATTTGCTCTTAAAGATAACTTGGAATTGAAATTAAAAATGTAATGATAGTACAATAATGATTAATATGATATGGAAAGATGATTAATACAATATGAATATAAAGTTAAGAGGAAAAGATTATAGATATTATGCACAAGATATATGTACCAAACCAACACACTGTACAATTGAAAGAAGGTTTTATTTGTTGTTCTGTATGTTTATTTGTATATTTGTTATAAAAAATAAAAAAAAACTTTTATTTAAAAAATCTGTATATGCTTGGCTAATGGATAGACATATACTTTTAGTAGTGATGTGATAACTTCAGCAAATAACATGCCAATAATTGCACACCTACAGTCCCTAAACCTTTGATGTAGTACATTGATGATTATTATAAATTACAGCTCTTGATTTATAGAGACAAATAGACAAAATGTGGCTTTATGACAAATAACTGTATTTAACACCATTATAATTTCATTTTTTACAAAGAAAAAGAAAGGCATATTTAGTCAGTTACTCAGTGAAAGAACAAATCTCAGAAAATAGGAATCCATGGGTTATAAATAAAATCTTCTAAAAGGCAATAATAACTAATTGCCTAGGAGAATGGATTTATTTACTTGTTAAGCCAGGCATTTGATCTACCTAGGTCAGGGGTGTCAAGTTTGCATCGTCTCAGCAGCATAAAGTAATGTATCCCAACTTTTTTCTCCTTCGCTAAAGCAGACATTGGCATGGCCAGCACATGATGCACCTGGCCAGCAGGCCATGAGATTGATAGCCCTGACTTAGGTCATTTTGAAGAGTTGGAAGCTGGCTTGGAAAGTTACAAATGGTGATCACATGATTCCAGGACAGTGCAACTCTCATAAATACATGCCTGTTGCCAAGTGTCCGAATTTTTACCACATCACAGTGGAGAGGCTGTGATGGTCGTAAGTGTGAAAACCAGTCATAGGTGCTATTTTTAAAGTGCTGTTGTAACTTTGAATGATCATTAAATGAATTGTTGTAAGTCGAGGACTACTTGTATGGCAAAAATTACAGATTTAAAATCTTTCTAGTTTTTTTTTCTTTTAGAATTTCATAAAATGATACCATGGACAACTTGACAAAATTTCATAAATTGGTATAATTTGTTCTTTCTTTTATGATGTTATAACTATTTACTAGTCTGCAAATTTGCTTTTCAAAAGTTGTAATGATATTTCTGCTCCCTGCCTTAGACTTTGGATCATCTGTGTGTCTTGCTGGCTGCCAAGCAAGTAGATTTCATTATTAGTACCTCAGCAGCTACACAAAATCCCAAAGACTTTGATTTGGACAAGTGTGCACTGTTCCAAACACAAATACATTCTTGTCACAAAATTATACAAAATATGTCATTCACCTAATCATGTGCAGATGTTAATAATAAAACTAGCTCAATTTCAGATTTTGAAATCTGCTTTCTGAATATCCCTTTTATGAGGCCAGTATAGAACAAAGTAGCAACATCTGAAAATTAATATTTTGTGGGCATTTAGAGAAATATTTCCATCAACCAACTTCAAAATTACAATGTGTTGAACTGAAGTAAATTGAGAATTCCATACACAACAGGCATATTTAGCAACAATCATCAGTGAAGCAAACAGAGAAACAAAATATATTCATGGTAATGAGATCCATGCAGAATTCTTTACAGTCATTAAAACCTAAAATGCAACAAATAAATTTCAGCTAAGTAAAGCCAGAAGGGTTACTCTAAGATGAAGAACTATTATTTAGTTTGGAAGAGGAAGAAAACAAATGTTCTTGCCTTTTTTAAATGGACTATTAAATTTGTTCACGAGCTACTGAAGACTTCCCTGTATCCCTAAGGAGCTATTATTGCTATCTGTTTTGCCACCTGCCAGTTTGTGATGTTTTCTCCAGTAAGAAACATTTTGGTGTTGTATGTTTGCAAACATTTGACATAATAAAATATTTACAGATGACTTAGCTAATCACCTTATTAATTATTTCCATAATACAAATGGCTAAAATTTGCACTTATGAGTTTAATAAAAGTTAAGAATATGTTTAAAAACAAAATACAAGTAAGTTACTGATAATCATTAAAAAAAATTAAATTAAAACATTTAGAAAGATACCTCCAACTTCTCTCATGCTTCCAGGTATTTCACATTCATTTGTTTCAAAGATGAAACTTAGGATACATTTTTCTTCTACTTCAGGGGAATAACTGAATTAATATGTTGTAGCCAAAATAATAACTTAAGACTATCTTAAAATCGAAGCAATTTATTATTTTTAAGGCTTGTATGGAGACAGTCCACCTCAAATCCATATTGGCATTGCCGCTACATTCTGAGGTTATTGTTCTATTTAGGATACATAAAAATACATTTATTTCTCTCAAAACAAAGCTACATCTTCTGCTGCGTAGATGTACTATGTGTACAGCACATGTGTATTGTGTATTTACACATGTATCATTTAACAATATCACAATAAGAAACCATAAGCTTTATTTAGAGCTCAAGTCCTGATATCCAAAAAATTAATAAAAATTCTAGGAACATTGATTTACAGTTTAGGACCAATCAACCATTATTGTTACACATCAGCTTTTGCCCTGATGGCTTTTACATGTATTCTTGTTTTATGTTATTTACATTTTGATTCTAAATTATGTTAAGCAGGCCAGAGTCATCACAGTAAGATGGGCAGCCACATAAATTGGTTTTATAAATAAATGAGATGTCATCTTTTTTAGGCAATAAGTAAAAGTATCCAACAGAATGAAAACAAAAGGATTTGCCTTGATTTATTTATTGCCGCCTTTCAGCAGCTCTTTGGATTGGTTCCTAGTGAACCAATCCAATGCTTAGCCAATCAGATTTGTAGATTTGGAGTCAACCATTTACATATAGAACACCCCTCCCCTCTTAGTTCAGTCCTTACGTTTGGTGACGTAGTCTCGCAGGTAGGTGGGCTTTTCCGGACTCGACTGGACCTGCGCGGTTCATTCTTAACGAAGACTTCGACCGGTTCGGATGGGTCTGCTGTGTCTTCTGTCCTTCTCCCTGGAACCGTCTGGAAGGGTGAGTCAGCCATTTTACCGCCGCCTGAGTTGCCTAGGCCGGCGGTTTGCCGCTCCCTCCCGTTTCCTCTGGGCAGATCGAGCTGGCCTGGCTGGCCCCTTCCGATGGCTCTTCACGCAAGTCTCTCCAAACAGTGAGTCTTTTATTTGCTTTTTTTGATTATATGTTTCATTGTCTTTGGTTTTTAAATGGTTCTTATTTTCTTCTCGCCTTTCCCCCCCCACCTTGGTTTGCAATTCGTCGGTTTTGTCGGCGAATGGTTGTATGTCTGTGGTCTTTCTATAAATCCGGGACCGAAGCTGGTCTATGTGCCGCTTCCATTCCCTGCCATCCTCTACTGTTAACGGTAGGATTTGGGGCCTGTGATTTGAGTAATCTGTCCTGGTAGCCATAACGGTCCCCGTTGAAATTTTTAGCCTATACCAAATCGCCTATTTCGAATTGTCTAATCTAGTAGAGGAGTCAGGGGGTTTTCTGGAGTAAATTTGGGTGTAGTCTATCAAGGTGTGATCTTACTTATGCCCCATAAGTAATTTCTGCTGGGACTTATTGGTTCGGTACTGGGCATTATGTGCTGGAGTGTGAGCAAGCGGTTTACTTTCTGTTGGACATCTCCGGCGTCCATTCTTTCTAAAAACTTCCTTAGTAAACCGGACCATTCTCTCAGCCCTGCCGTTCGCAGCCGGGTGGGCCGCCGTGCGGTTAGGGCATGTCTTATGCCTAGGAAGGCTAGGTATTTGCTCAAAATGTATGCTGGTTAGCTGTGGTCCATTATCGGAGACAAGAACGTCCGGTGTAGACCATGGGTGGCAAAAAGGTTGTCCAGTTTTTTATTACAGTTTCTGTTGTCGTTGGATGGCATAACTTTTACTTCAAGCCAATTAGAGTAGCATCATGACAATCAGAAAGGTATGGTCCCTTGGTAGGACCCGTGAAGTCAATATGAATTCTTGACCAAGGTCTCGAGGGTTTCCCAGTCCTTAACGGGTGCTTTTGGTGGGGACGGTCTAATTCCCTGGCATTTGTTGCACAAGCTTACCCAATACTCTATGTCATTATCAATACCCGGCCACCACACATAACTTCTGGCAAGGCTTTTCATCTTAACTATTCCCGGGTGCCCTTCATGTAACAACCTAAGTACCCTGGGTTGTAATTTGGTTGGAATGACCACCCGATCACCCCACAACAAACACCCCTTTTGAATCGAAAGTTCAGTCTGTCTGGACCGGAAAGGTTTAAAAGGCTTTCAGTTGTTTGGTTCTCCGGCCAGCCTTTACCTACCCAGCTAAGAACGCGGGCAGTCAATGAGTCTTTAGCGGTGGCTTCTGGCGACATCACAAGCTGAAATGGGTAGACGGGGCAAGTCTCCAATTTGTAGTGTTGTCATTGCTGGTGCCGGGGTCTCATCAGTTGCTGGTAAGGGTGCTCTTGCTCAAAGCGTCCGCATGGGAGATTTGTTTCCCTGGGTGATGTGTCAGAGTGTAGGAATAGGCTGCTAGAAACTGCTGACCATCTAGTCATTCTTGGGGACAGTATATTAGGCGTTGGCTTGTTTCCGCCAGATCCCCAATAACGGTTTGTGATCCGTTATGATTTGAAAAGTCCCGCCCGTATAAGTACTCGTGAAGCGTTTTACATCCAGCGACTATTGCTAGGGCTTCCCTGTCCAGTTGGCTGTAATTTCGCTCAGTTTTGGATAGAGTCCTAGAATAATATGCGACGGGTGCTTCTCTGCCATCAGGAAGTTGGTGGCTCAGGATGGCACCTACTCCATATGGTGAGGCGTCGCAGGTCACTCTTAATGACAGTGTGTTGCTAAATTGGATGAGAACGTTTGTTGATGTTAGCAAGCTTTTAATATTTTGGAAGGCTTTTTTTTCTTTGTGACCCCAAGCTCAATTTGCCTTCTTGCTAACAGACGTGCAACGGTTCTGCTATAGTGGCCTTGTTTGGCAGGAAACACATTACAGAAATTAATTAGTCCTAAAAATGCTTGTAGTTCAGTTTTGTTCCTTGGTTCAGGTGCTCCTCTGATTGCTTTAACTTTTTTGTCTGTGGGGTGGATACCCTCTCCGTCTATTGAATAGCCCAGGAATTCGACCTATTCTTTATTAGGCAAGCACTTTTCTCTTTTTACCTGATGGCCAGATACCTGAAATTTTGTTAATACTTTTGAGTCTGTTTCTTAATTGAGTTATCGTCTCTGGCCGAGATTAGGACGCTTCGTCGAAATATGGAACGGACTCCTTGTATGCCATTCTAGGACGGGGGGGGGCGGGGTGCTCCATCAAACTCTGGATAAACGCCTGGGCCCACGCTTACTCCAAATTGGAGTTCAGTGACATTTGAATGCGCCCTTATGGGTGGACTATTAGTCTGCTGCTTCTGCTGTTTCTGGGTCCACTGGGAGTTGTTGATAGGCTTGTGCCAAGTCGAGTTTAGCCAAAAAACTTTGCCCTTTCCCAGAGAGTGAAGCAAATGGCTGGGACTTACTGGCACCGGGTATGCGCTGGTGTTAAAGCGTGTTCAGGGTAGCCTTATAGTCACCACAGATTCTAATGGACCCGTCAGGTTTTTATGGGTGTGACAAACATAGGCGTTTCCCACTTGGCATGTCCACAGAGTTCTAAGCACCCATGGGCTATTAGTTTGGTCGGAGCTGTTCCTCTATCTTTGCTCGTTAGTGCAAAGGTGAACTCGGCCTGGCTTTTATTCTTCGTGGGGCTATTTGGGGGTCTAGACTTAAAAAATGGATATTCCCCGCATACTTGCAAGTGAGCTCAAAAACGTCCTGCGGATTCACGGAATGAGGTCGTTCCTTCCCAGCCGGTTGTAGTCACATCGATCGATTCCTGTCATCCCGGATGCCCAATTGGCGCGAACCATTCGATTGCCCAGGGAGGCTCGGTCTGTTTTTGGTCAACTATAGTCAGACGCAGCATTTTGATGTGTTGTTTATAGGCGACCGAATATGTCCCATGCCACTACCAGGATTCGTTTCCCTGGTATCTTTGAGGATATAGAGGTTGCTTTGGTAATTTCTTCGGTTTGAGTCTGGACTAGCTGTTTTATTTGTGTCCCAGGATACCATAGAAAGGAAGGACCCGAGATCCACTTCCATCTTGCAGGGCTTCCCTCGATTTTAGAGTAATTTTATTAACCTTTCTTTGCCCCACTCTCCATCTGAGCGCTCTCTATTAGTGACAGTTTTCGGTGTGTAATTGGCTCGTTTCTCTTGTTGCCACTTTCTCTCCAGCTCCGTTTAGGCTCCAGCTGTATTGTGGAATTTCGGCGTCTCGTAGGGGCTATAGGTCTCTTGTTCTTGCCGACCTTTTCGATATGCCCCTCGTTTCTTGCAAATGCCTTGCAGAGTAAGCGTCGAGGAAATCTGCCATTCGGCTGCGGGCATCGGCTTTCCTCCGCAGCCGGCGCATTCCTGCCAATTCCGTTCGTTCGCGCTCTTTGTTTGTTCTCGCGAAATAAACGGTGGATCTCGTACATCTTCTTCGCCATTCGATTGCCTCCCCGAC
Organism: Laticauda laticaudata; assembly: GCA_004320025.1. NCBI lineage: Eukaryota > Metazoa > Chordata > Lepidosauria > Squamata > Elapidae > Laticauda > Laticauda laticaudata. The sequence goes on along the minus strand of BHFT01000677.1, from coordinate 8,754 downwards.
CTCTTCATAGTGGGAGGTGGTGTAGGCTGCTTTCTGTCCTTTGGCTGGGGTTGTTTCTTCGCTGTCGGGTGTTCACTTCTTCTATGTGACCGCCGATTTCTTTCGCGGGCTCGGCGGCCGTGGCTTCTTGCGAATGGCTATCTGTCACGGTGATGTTGGGCTTGTGAGTAATTTACTCTGTGCCATTAGAGTCTCTTAGCCCCAACACCACGCGATCTCTCATCGCATTCATCGATGTTCAGAAAATCACACTCACCCCTTATTTGCCTCAAAGCCAGCAACAAAATCGGCGACGGCTCTCCCTCTCTCTGTCTCTTGCGTTAAAATTCGTGTTGCTTTATTAGATTTGGACACCACCGGAGTGTAGTGTGCTTGAGAGATTCTTTGCAATTCATGGCCACGTTTAGTTGATTTAACGTCTCGGTGGGCTTCGCCAAGGGCCTTTGCCATTCTTGAACACCATTGGTCCGCAGTGGGTTAGGGAACACAAGCTCGCTTGCGTTGCTCTGAAATGTCTTCCATTTCATTGCTCTCCAAGATACTATTGAAGCGATTCTGTATGATGACTCCCAATCCTCTTCATTGGATTGAAGGGGTGCGGGATGGTGCTTGTTTCCAGGCATCTCTGCTGGCGTTCTGGGCTTCTTTATTACTGCGTGCAGGTTTCGCGTTCAGACGATCCCACCTCGTCGCCAGTTGTTTTTGTTCAGAAAACACACGAGGTAGACCGGGTTCCAAACAACAAAAGGCTTTATTTAACACTCAGTCATTACAGGAAACATTTGGCTGCAGCCGAGGCCAGCCTTTTTATACAGGCTGGCCCTGCCTGCTGTAGCCCATGCAGTTCCTTAAATTTGCCGCTTTTCAGCAAACTCTTTGGATTGGTTCCTAGTTGAACCAATCCAATGCTTAGTTTTCTTAGCCAATCAGATTTGTAGATTTGGAGTCAACCATTTACATATAGAACAATTTATGTTTATATTATTTGTATTTTATTTATTTTCTTCTGAGCTCAGTTAAGATTCCTTCTTTATGTCATTCCCACAATAACCCTATAAGATAAGTTTGTTTGAGAAAGAATAACCGTCACTCAATTAATTACCATGGTTCAAGAATCTAGGTCTCTGTGCCTAGGTATCTCCCCAATTTTAGTCCAAAACTCAATGATACCATTATACCGATTACATTTTTGAACAATAAATCTACCAAATAAAAGTGTAAGAGACATGAAAAATAAAGTTGACTATATATTTATCATGAATTATTTAGTTAAATTTTGTGAAATAAACCAGAATTGACTGGGTTTACGCTTAATATATAAATAGTGGTTACAAACTCATAGTGGCTGAGTCCATACAATATGCCAAAGAACAAAAGATAGAGATAAAGGTAAATAAAGTGAAACATAGTACAATATATCTTAGTATGGTATTTCAATCCAGTCTTACAATTTAAAATTCATTTGGTTATTTTGGATCAGATAAAATCTCTTAGCTTTTTCTAAATTATAGCTTAGTCACAAGCCTATCATATATCTGCTTTAAGAATTAAATGGAAGAGAAACAAGCAAGCCACACTTCTTTTGACTTTAAAAAATGGTATTACCTGCCTTGAATGAATATTTACAGCTAGAACCTAAATGAAAACAGCTGAGCTCCCCCTGAAAAGCTTTACTGGTAACTGACATTGGACAAAGATAACAACTTGTCCTGAGTCATTTTTCTTTTTAAACAAGTCAACCGTGATTAAGTTTAACTCAATTTTCTGGATTTCAGAGTAAAGTTAACAAAGCAATATGAATTTTATAGCATCATAGATTATAAAGTTTGTAAGCTTATTGAATAGTTCTTTTCAATACGAAATTGTTAATGATGTTCACTCATAATCTATTTGCCTGTAATTTGAAATTTGCTGCAAACAAGTCTGTCCTGACTTCCACAATGTAATAATTGTTGCATCCCCATCCAGTTTTCTGTTTCTCCTTTTACGTCCAGCTTATACCTCCAGCTGTTGTTTAAAATTGTCTCTTTATTTACAGATCCATTATCACACTAGTCATTTCATCTGGCCATGTTTATTCATTGAAGTCCTTCTAACATAGGGTCCAGAACAAAATTAAATAGAAATGGGATAGAAAGTCACCTTCTTCTTGTGCCATATCTGTCATCGGACATGGGCAATCTTGTTGATGATTTTAATTAAATAAAAACTGATAACTCTTTAATCTTAATTCTATAGTTTTGCAGATGTAACCTTTCTTTCTATCCTTCCTCAGAGATATCAAACAACAGTTTTTGTTCAGATTCTGATCCCCCCAAATTCCCCAAGTATTTAGAATGATGTGATATATAAATTTTCCAAATAAATAAAAATAAGCAATCACGATCATATTTTCTTACCTTAAATTAAGCAATGTAACATTTTTTTATATCTAATAGTAAGCTATTGAGACATCTATATTGGTATGATTCTTCTCAACCAACTCTGTATCCATATAACGTTAATATAACCATTTTGTCAACTTCTATACTAAGATTTCATTCCCACTTCTATCCAATGATCAACTAAACTCCAAAGCCAGTCATGTATGATAGAGAATTCAGCCAAACAGACACACTATGGCCTATATACCTCTTAGAGTCCAAATGGATTGAAAAAAATAGATTTAATTAATAATATTTGTAACTGGGTTGCTCTAAAAAAAGGAAATCAGGTTGGTTTGGCATGACTTGATTAATCTATGTTGCTCCTGCCAAATGGCTTTACAATGATCACAGACTGTTTAATAATCTTTTTTATTTTTTAATCATTTCTACATTATCTGGATTCTACTCTTTTTTTGTTTTTTGAAGATAAAACTATATTTGCCATTTTGGCTTCTAGTTCATAGTTTATTTATTTGGTGAGTATACCACCTTCTACATCTTCTAATTCTATCTTTTAACTTTTAGTTCAGTCAAAAAGTTGTTATTCATTCACATGATTTTGGTATTGGCTGAACGAATTGTGCAGATAGCAAAAGCAATTGCACTTATACGTAATATACATGTATGTATGTATATACATACATATATACATACATACATGTGTGTATGTTGCATGTGTACCTATTTCTTGTCTGCCTGTGCACTACTTTGATATGGGTTTTATGCTTTTTTTTCTTTATGTTTCTCTACCATGAACAAACCAAACCAATTCCTTTGAGAAATAAATGAACACAAGTTAGTACAACCTTTTGAAAAAGCTGCATAATAAATTAGCATTTGCCAAGTTTGTTTTTTAATGAAAAATCAAAACAAAACCAATTATTTAATAGGATTTTTGAACTCTCAAAGGAAAATATAAACAGCTCTGCAAATTGGCAGCTGAAGCAATATCAGATCAAGATGTCATCAGACATGTCTCTTACTATAACTCAAATTCATATTGGCTGAAATCACTTAGAAGAAGTTGCAATATATATATATTCCAAAATTGCTACTACTTGAACAATCCATAGTCCACGTATGACTAATTAAGGGTTTCAATTAAATATTGATGAACCTTCCATTACTGTTAACAATTCTTAATGAGAATATGGGATAATGTTGATCTCAAAAGACAATGACATTTCACTACATAATCTGAAAACACAAGATTCTTAGAATCCCTGTTTCAGTTTACTTACACAAATGGCTATTTTATCATTATGAACAGCTGAAAGTGGAATATCTGAATGAACATTGATTTTTTTTCTTGAAAAACTCTGCCTAAAATAAGTGATTTAATATCTTAATTGTCCCTAGTAACTTTTGTATCTCAAGTTTATTACAGTTCTGCAAACCAAATTTATTCCTAATATTTTTCTTCCATTATAAATTTGGATTATTGTTTGTTTTGTCTTAGCTGATTAAATTAAAAGGGTGGCTGTTTTTTTCTAATTACACAGCTCAGAACTATAATATCTAGGATGTAACACTACAGAGTTTAATTTCATCACTACCACTATCATCATCATCACCATGATAATTATTCAGCCCATTTAGTTGGCAAATAAGTGACCATGCTGTGAGATAGACTGTCTTTCTCAGAGGTTGGTATTAAGGGAAGGAAACCAGGCTAGTGTGTTCCTCTTTACTTAAAACTTATGGTCGTAATAGAAATCTAACGAGGAAGTGTGCAAGGCAGGAAGACAGCATGGGGTATTTAAAACTCACAGGATTTCTCAGAAGGGAAGATCAAATATCCCTTTCTTTTACTCTATAAGCTCAGGCCTTTGTTGCTAAAACAGGAACTGGAATGGTGCAGTGCTTAGAATGGAGTATTGTTGGCTCACTCTACCCACAGCCAGGAGCTGGATCCTGACCAGCTCAAGATTGATTCAGTCTTGCATTCTTCCAAGATTGGTAAAATGAGGACCCACATTGTTGGGTACAATATGCTAACATTTGCAAACTTCTCAGGGTGTGCTGTAAAGCTCTGTAGAATGGTATATAAGCCTACTGCTATTGTTACTGTTTTGTATGTGGTTTTCTCATGTTTTCATCATACTATTCCAAATTAAGATAAACAGTTCAAATGATTTATTTGCTTGAGGCGGAAACTCAAATTTACAAGGAATATATCTGCATTTTTAAAATGGTTATTAGGCTTTAAAACAAGAAAGAAATATAACTTTCACTCCATGTCTGCAAGCTGTTTTCCACCATTAAGACACTGCTATTTTGAGATTTACAGTTTCCCAAACTTTTACTCCAGAACTATGATTAATCTGAAATCATTAATGGTGATGTGGTTTCCTTGTGTTTAGTGGCACTAAATCAAACATTAGCGGCCTCAGCTGTTTTACTATAAAGATAAAATGTACATAGTTTTCAACAATAAAATCCTAAATGGTTTAAACATTTCAGTTTAAAAGTGTGTACCGACTTGTATTCAGAGTCTGAAAAAGCAGCTCTACTTTCTGTACTATCTTTTACTTAAATTTCTCCAAAGAGAGGAAGCAGCTTTTTAAATCATGATATTGGCATTAGAATTATTGCTTTTAATAAGCAGTTTTAGAAGTTGGCCTTCTAAACAGCATTCAGATTACATTTGCCAACTGGTGTCATAGATACACAATTCATAGCACATACTAGCACTCATGGCAGAATACTTTTTTTTTAAAAAAAGCATATATTCAATCAAACATTGTTTATGGTTGGGGTTTCAGATGGCTTCCTAAAAACTATGAATATAACAAAGTAGAAGTTGGGATTTGAAACATAGCCTATGAATGACACAAAGAGTTACTAGACAGATACTACAGTTTTCACATTAGGCATATATAAAACTTAATGCTGAAAACAGTAAATCAGCATAAGGTAGTATTTTATTCCATTTGCCTTGTATTTGATCATTTTAAACATAAAATATTTTTTAAAGAAACATTCATGCAATGGACTTCCATGATATGAATTATGTTAGCAATGTGTTAAGAGTTTCAACAAGGCAAACTATATCATAATAAAAATCCCATCCTACATGTCATAACTGTTAAGAGCAGAAGATACATAAGAATCATTATAAGACCACACCTGGAATACTGCATCCAGTTTTGGTCACCAAAAAGGATATCAAGACTTTGGAAGAAATGCAGAGAAGAGCAATTAAATGATTATTAAAATCCTGGAGACTAAAACATACGAAGAATAGTGCAGGAACTGGGTGTGGCTAGTCTAGAGAAAAGAAGGACTGAAAGTGACATGATAGCAATATTCTAATATTGTGGCTTTGTGGGCTGTCACAAAGAAGAAGGGTTCAGAAGGCAAGTGATAAAACAATGGATGGAAACTAATCAAGAAGAGAAACAATCCTGGAATGAAGGAGAAACTTCCTAAAAGTGAGAACAATTAATTTGTGGAACAGTTTGCCTTCAGAAGTTGTGGATGCTTCATCACTGGAGGTTTTTAGGAAGAGATTGGACAATCACTTGTCTCAAATTATATACAGTCTCCTGCATAAGCAGAGGGTTGGACTGGAAGACCTCCAAGGTACTTTCTATTCTAACAGATTTAACAGACAATCAGAGTTGGAAGGGACTTTGTAGGCCATCTAGTCCAACCCTCCACCCAAGCGGGAGACCCTACACCATTTCTGACAAATGGCAATCCGATCTCTTCTTGAAAGTCTCAAGTGATGACACTCCCACAACTTCCCAGGGCAAGCTGTTCCATTGGTTGATTGTTCTCACTTTCAGAAAGTTTCTCCTTATTTCCAGGTTAAATCTCTCCTTGTTCAGTTTCCATCCATTATTCCCTGTCTGGCTACAGACGCTTTCGAAAATAGCNATTGGAAGACCGCTATCATGTCTCCCCTGGTCCTTCTCTTTACTAGACTAGCCAAGCCCAGTTCCTGCAACCGTTCAATGTATGTTTTAGCTTCCAGTCCCCTAATCTGTTCTGATTATTTAAACATGGCACATATCATTTATTTCAATTAATCAGACTGTTGAAATTGAGGGGGGAGCTTGGAAAAAGTAATTGTGCATGTTATTGTGAAAGAATATTCTATTTTGATACTGAAAAAAAATTTCTACATCCAGAATTTTTCCCCAAGTAGCATTTTCCATAATTCAAATGCATAATTTTGCATGTTTTTCCTTAATAATGTTGAGATTTCAGTAAAACTGAATTCATTACAGCTATGAAGGCTGCATTGGCTACAAGTTGGCTTCCAAATTTAATTCAAGATCCTGGATCCCTTTAATAGGACCTGGTTACCTGTGGAATTGGAATTTCTCATTGTATCCACCTACCAATTAGAGTGGATGCTGTCCAGGTCCCTTTTATTAAAGAATACCATCTTATGGAACCAAAGAAGTATGTCTTCTCTGTTGTGCCTCACACCCTTCGAAACAGCCTTCCTCCAGAAATAGATATATTTTTAATCATTTTATTTTAGCTTTATAATTTGTAAACTTCCCAGAATTTTATGGAGGGGAAAAGTTATAATTAATTTAATGAAATAAATATTCAGCAATTTAAATAAAATGTATAATTACTTCCATTAGGAAAAAAAAAACTTTTCCTGGAATTTGAAGCCACAAAAGAATTATTTATTTATTAAAAGGAGATCGTTCTTCCTAGATCTTGGAGGCAAAATTATGTGTCAAGTTAAATGTCAAATATCTAACTTCAGCATAACTGATTTATCCAATCCCATGCTTTCACAACCAATGAATGTTGAAGCAGGTTTTATGGTTACAGTCTTGAAATTAAAATAAAGTCTTTCTGTCTCCTTAAGTGAGTTCAATTACAGTGTAATCATATGCATGTTATCCTCCAATTCTGCTCCTTGTTGACTATTGTACTGACTTCAGAGGATTTTTGAAAAAGACTATGCAGTTTTCCTGTCAGAACTTCAGTTTTTTGCACCACTGAAGCTTTCTCTTAATGAGCATAATCATAGTTTTCTTTGTCTGTAATACATCTGTACGTTATCTTTTTTCTCACTCTTTCTTTAAAATTTTATTGAAAACCTGGCAATTGCAATGTTTTTTTTCCCACAATTATGTCTAAAACAATTCAGCTTCATAATGATTTTGGAAGAAAATTATGGCCACCGATTGGAGCTTCGAAGAAGTGTATCATATTTTATTTTTCGGACAAGCCCAGGAATTACTTGATGATTCTGAACTTTCTGGTGCTAGTTTTGCTAAATTAATCTCTGTTCCAGTGCATGCTTTGCTTTTGCTCTCTCAGTTCTTCCTCTAGTCTGTATTCTAATGCTCAAGAATCCCTGGGTGTAATCTTCTGGACCCAACCTAGATAAAATCAACTGAGTTTATTTTTGAGAAAATAGTGTACCAGATTTCTTTACATGCTGATAAGATATACTGCTGCCTCTTTATGCCTACATAAACTCTGACTGATTTTAATTGTATTTAATTATACATTGAGTGATACCTAATTTCAATCTAGATTAACTGAGTAAAGAATAAATCAATATCTGTTTCTTGATGGTATGTATTGCCTCTTTCTCTTCCACTCTCTCATGACATGCTTCATTTCACATTTTCTCTGTCATTTTTTTCCACTTAATATCTGTTTCAAACTTAATTTGTTTATTTTCTACTCCCTCCCTTTTCTCTTTTTGGACAAAGTAGTTCCTTAGAGAACTAAAAATTAATAACCAAAGTTTGAGTTGACATTTCACATAAAAGATGTTCAGCTGAATTCAGAATTATGTTATTGCTACCCAAAAGCAAACTTTTCAATATTCCATAAGCCATTTCTCTTAATCCCACTTGAAACACACCATGCTCTTTCAGTTTAATATCAGCTACAAGGCAGCTCTTTAAGATTAAAAGAGTCCACCTGGTGATTTTACTTGCAGATTAATATTTTATGCTTTTGTGCTTTGCATTATATTTCTCTAATCTCCTTCCTTATATGGAAATGTTGTTGTTTTAATCCATGTGTATTTATTCAGATGTTAGTAAAATATAAACAATACAAATTATGGAAAGCAAATTAGTAGTAGCAGCACTTGTAGGAAAAAAAAAACTCAACTCAATTATTTACTAATGTCTTTGGCATTTGCTCAAACATCAGATGTTAGGGTTAGGCTTTCTTGAATTCAGAGAAGAAGAAGAAAATCAAAGAAAAATACAGAAAGACTTTATACATAGGATAAAGCCCATGTCACACCGCCCAACTGATGCAAAAAGGACACAGCGGACGAGCAAAATGTTCCATCCATTGTTATCCGCTCTCAAAAGGGGCAAAAATTTGC
>BHFT01000676.1:0-11356 GCA_004320025.1 Laticauda laticaudata | reverse complement strand
AGACTCCCAACCAATCAGGATGAAGAAAAAAACATTCTGGCACAGCAGTAGGCTAGCCTCAAATTTAAAACTGAAAAGGCTGTGATAGCCTGAGTCACAGACGAACTCAATACAGAAGTGTGATGATTGCAGATGAGATTCTGCTGAATCTGATTGACTAAACAAAGAACTGGGGTATGCGCATGTAGAATTCTTACGAATTCCAATCAGGTTGGCTAAAGACCAGAGTGATGGAAGCCTCATTCAGAAAGCTCCAGATTCTTCAGTGCTGGTTAAATGTTTCAGACCTTGTAAATCATGGTGTATTTTCCTAGGCAAATTTTTTAAATATTCATTGTGCATCCATTTTTTACAAATACAAATCAGGATTTGAAATTCATTTCTTGTCATCATAATGACATAAACAATATATAAAGTTACAATTTAAAATTCTTCAATAATTGCCATGCTGAAGTCTTGGTTTAAGTAAATAAGGACTAGTAAAAAGCCAATAATTGGTAGCTTGGACTAAATTTATATTTCAATTGTCATTACATCATTTACAAATAAGTGTTTATATCCAAGGAAAGAAATATATACAAATATGGTAGCCTCATCACCTCCTTTCTCATCAGCAGTTCTATGTAAGCAATCTTAACCTCATTTGGAACCATGGAAAACAGGAGTTCTAAATTAGATGGAAAGCAGGGCAGGTTCTCTGTGGAAGGCAATTAAAAATGTAGAGAAATAAAGGTGCTAGAGAGGCAGTCTGATTTTCCCCCTCTTTTGTTATAGAAAATGTCCACTGAGTAGCACTCAAGATCAATCAAAGTTATAATATTTATTTATTTATAAATGGACTTATGTGGCTGCCTATTTCATATAATGTCGTTAGGCAGCCCACAACAATCCATACAAGTATTATTAAAAACAGTGTTGACATCCCCAGGTGCCAGCCAAACACCATTCCTGGCCAAATCCTCAACTTTGCTCAATGCTTATTCTTGATTACATTCATCAGCTGTTATAACATTTATACCATGTTGTCAATTGTATGATTTTTTTAAAAAAGCCAATCTCTATTCAAATTCACAAAACCTACACTTTTATTTCCTTCAGTAATAAGGCAGTGTTAATTTTTGTGATGAATGACACATGCATTTATTAAAACAAGTTACAAATACATTTAGAAAGTCATATGTATTCTTTTTTTTAGTCAAATAGGAATTAAACGCTTAGCTTAATTTAGCAGTTAAGACAACGAATACAGGAGGAGAAATGCATTTAACTTTTCAAATTTCTGCCCAATTTGTTTCATTTTAGAATCAAGGATTTGCATTACTTAAATAAAAAGAAATGATTTGTTGGGTAATGTCTCCAAGCTACCATTTATGTTCTACACTGGCATGTTTTTGCTTTCTTCTTGGAATACTAATCTCTCTCCCCCCCTCCCTCTTTCCATTCTTTAGTTGCTACCATATGGAGGACTCTTAGCAGTATCAATCAAAAAGTATTGTGTGATTATTCTGTCTTATTCATCTTAATGTAATTGACAGAAGGGAAAACATGGAATAATTATGAAAGGACAGCCAAATAATCCGGCCTTCTATAAAATTCCATGAATGGGGCAAATGGTTGTGTGATGAATGCTTTGTGCAGGAGCAACAATTAAACCATTTGGGAAATGGTCCATGCTAATAATGTTACACAGCACTATTAAATACATTCTGCTACTGCATTGCCACAGTATGCAAATGGTAAAATGGGGCAATTCAAGTCGGGTGAATAGCTCTGGTGAGATTCTCAGAAGAAGAGAAAGGCCAAATAGAAGGAGCCCCCCCCTTTTTTTTTCTCTCCATTTTTGTTCAAAGTTAGAAAGACAATTTATTTAACTCTCTCACTGCTTTTGTATAAAGTATGGGCATTGGGCAGATTATTCTAATGCCTGCCCATGTCTAATTGCATGTTTAATGAACTGAATTCAGATTTAAGGCTGGAGAAGGAAACTTCTTAGAATAGATATTGTGTTTATTTAGGCCAGACCCTTTTGCGAGAAAGTTCAAAATCAATCACAGACTAAAGGAAGCTGGCAAAGAGTCAGTGTCTTAGCAGGCTCTTGCTCTTCCCCATGGGAAAGATACTGGCAGCGACTGACACATTCTTAACATTAGTAGCATAACACCAATTTATTTCATAACGAGAAGACTAAAGGTGATCCACGGACCCTAATTGATGGTGGTAGCGGCACTAACGTTGTCATTTTGATGACTTGTTTGGGCAGAAGGAGTGGCAGTATCTGGGTGATGGATCGTTCTCTCTTTAGCCGGCCACAATGACATCTGCTTTATTCACAGATCAGCCACCAGTTGCTACAACAACGCCAGGGTGCATTTGAAAATGTTGTTGAGCTGCTGAGAGAATCTTGGCTTCTCATTAGCAAACTGTTAACTATGCATAACCAAAGAGCACTGGCTTGTGTTGTGTGAAAAAAACAGAGTCAATGCTGGGCAAGAAGTAAGAATGTCCAAAAAGAATTTACATTCAAAAAGTAAAAGGAAGAAAGGGGGTGTTAACCCATGATATCACCATGATTCAAAAATCCCTCCTCCTCCTGTATTCATTAGTAAGGTCAGAAGAGAAGAGAAAAGATATAAAGAGATTAAAACAGAAAGAACAAACAAATGTTCCAAAGAAACAGCTTGTTATCTGTAGCACAAGGCCATTGATGCTGCCCTCCATTTTTACTGGAAGCTTGTTTTTGTACTCTTTCACTAATAAGCCTTCCTCCCCCAATCCCACAACAATTAACAATTTTCAGATCTGCACCTTGACAAAGACCATGCAGAGCCAATGATGTGGTGCCAGCAACTGAACAAGTCTTGTCTTTTGTAGATCGGAAGGATAGGCGAGCTCCACAGGCTCTACAGCTTCTTAAACAATGATCAGTTACAATGAAGGACCAAATCTGAAAGTTTTGGTACAACATACGGCTGGCTGATATAATTCGGAGGGAGGGAGATGTCATGTCAAACTGTCATCATACTGGAGAATCTTTTTAAACTTCAAGGCACTATATCTGCCCAATATAGTAAAAGTGCTTTGAAACAGGAGGTACTGTTTAAGATCACACTTATAGAGTTATGAGAGAAAATGTATATAAACAAAACATATGGCAAAGAACAATTTTAAGAAATATTCAGAAGAGGAACTTTTGGGGTCTTGTAGCATTTCCACAAAAGCTGGGTTTTTTTAAAGAATAAATTGAAGCTTATCTTGTCTTCAGTGGGAGGTGTCATAATCAAAACATATAAGACATCAAAAGATGTGCAAACATTTTTTCCCATAAACATGTAATCCTTCTGCTGATATGGGGACTTCCTGGGTTCAGGAGCTGCTTTCTTCCAAGGAGCTGATCTTTTTCCAATTCTAGAATCAGGGCTTCGCAAAAAAGGAAAACTAATCAAAACAAAAACAGGAATGTATCTCTTTCCATTTCTCCCTGGGAAATTCAACAAAATTGTTAAAGAACCAGTTGTGAATTTAAAACAATTAGTTGTGAATTTAAAACAATTAGTTAAATCAGTCGAATTGCATTGCTGCTTCTATAAAATTATTTAACAAAATAATGGGTAAAGAATTATGTTGATTTCTTTAAACCCTTGGAGATTGATGTCCCTTGTGATAATGAAATGAATAATTTCTCCTTTGTACAGGAAGAACATACAAAGAAGAAAAATACTGAATAACTATGTCCATCTAGGGTAATTACTATAGTGGTTCCTTACCTCCCAGGCACAATATGCTGATTTGAATCCTCTTGTAAGTCTCTTCCTCTAGCTTTGACTTAGCCTATAGTTCTTCTTTTACTTGCTCATCTTCTACATTCATGTCACTCTTTTGTTCTTCCTCATTAAGCTTTCCCATTTTGGGGTCCAGTTTTTCATGTCTCATTGCTCAGTCTATTCTTAACCTTTCTTCCATCTTGTCATCATTTTCACTTCTCTAATTTTCTTATTACTTGTGCATTTTTTGCATCTTTCTCTCATCTTTCTGCCTGCCACCACCAACTTTATTTTTCTAATTGCTAGTTGAATATTTTTATATTTTAGTTTGGACACTAATACTTATGATGATGATAATAACAACAATTTCTCTTTTTCTTCAAAACCATATTCTAAGTTTCTTGCTGTGAGATATATACAATGAAAAACTTGCATTATGGGATATTAAATAGATATTAAGCTATTAAAATAGCTGATAAATTTAACTTTTTGTTTAAACTACTCCCTTAAATAGCATTACATTGAACCAAGTCAGTTATGATGAAATCATTTTAAATCAATTATGATGAAACCATTCTAAAAAGTTTTGTAGATTGTAAAACCAAGCCTGATTTCACTAAGGATACTTCTTCATACTTCATATAACTTATTTATAAACAGGATTTTTAAAATCTAGATATCAATGATTGTAATTTCAGATTACATATTTATTGGAGATTTTTGAAGAAGCATTGGTAGCTTCTGAGCAAAAGAAATATCTTTTTTTTATAAGAGGTTGAATGAATGTTATTAATTTAATGCACAGCCTTGAAATAATGCAGCACTTTGTCTCCCAGCATTCAAACCCACAGGTTTATATCAAACATCACCTAGCTTTGAACACAAGTTGTCCATGAGGCCATGGAAAAGGCAGAGAAAAAGGCAAGAGTATAAGAAGAAACTGCAATCTCATATTAACTACTTAAAATGGTTTCATCTTGGTTTGCAATTTTATTTATTTCTTTGTCAAATTCAAGCCAGACAACAATGATTTACTTGCTGAAGCTTTAGTATCTAAGGCAGGGATGTCAAATTCACATCGTCATGGCAGTGTCATGACGTATTGGGACTTCCCCCCCCCCCCAAACNAGTGTCATGACGTATTGGGACTTCCCCCCCCCCCCAAACTGGGTATGGAAGCAGCCAATGCATGAGCTGGGAGTTTGACAGACCTGATCTAAGGACTGCTATAGCACTGGAATGAATGATAAAAACCATCACTAGTTTGAAATAGCTAGAAAGACAAGAATGATAATTTGTTAAAATAATCAAAAGCTGGAAAGATCTATGTATGTGCAATTAGGTTTACCTAATTCCTTTAGAGTTAACTGAAACTAATCTGGATTAATGGGATCTAATTCACATACATAGATACTACAGCCTACCGTATCCTTGAGATTGTGGTACAGGAATACTGTAATTATTTCATTCTTTAAAAAATAAAAGAAAAATGATCTTCCTACGAATGCATGTCCAATTAATTTATATCGTATTGTTAAATACTATTAATAAGACCTATACAAAATACCTATGTAGGAAGTTTAACCTAGGTATGAAGTTGAACAGAGACAGTATTCAAATGGAAGAGCAAGAAAATAAGCAGATAAAACATGAAGTTCTGTTCAGCAATATAATAGAGAAATTATCAACACAATACAGTATCTGGATCATATGTTCATTAATTTCAAGCAGATATTTGATGATGTTTCAATTCTTCTTCTCTCGTGTCGCTACACTTTTCCCAGCCACTGCAGAACACAGAATCATGTTGATATACGGGTTGTGGTAGCAAGGAGTGAGTTATAAGGTGTTCCATTGTCCTGGGGAGCCTCCCGAGTCGCTTCTGTGGATCCATCATGGTTTATCCATTTTGCATCAGGGCTTGCATCTCCAACTCCAGTTTCTAAGGCGATTCAGGCAGGCCATTTTGGCATGGCTCTGGCACCTGTTTGGCAGGGATCTTGGCTCAAAGAGAGGTTATGGGGTTTCTCCTGTAGATGTTTGACCAGGCTTCTATCTGCAGCTGCTGGGGATTGCATCACCAGGTTTGTATCTGATGTAGAAAACTTTCCTGGATTTAAGTCTTTTGGTGGAGGAAATGCTAGGAAAAGTGAATGGAACTTGTCATTTCCATGTTTGTGCATTCCACTCTTGAAGATACATTCTTCTGAACTGTCGCGAGGGCAATTCACACAGCGGTAGAGGTCATCATCGGGTAGGCTGAGACAAGAGATGGCTTTTTACAAGCCTTGGTAATTTAAAAGGGTCCAGCTTCTTGGCATTGAGGACATCAACAGAATGAGCATATCGGACTGCGGAGTAACAAGGGCAGGGCAGTGCTGCGGATGGGTTCCTGGGTCTGTTTAACACTGGAAGTATTAGCCAACTTTCATCCCAAAGATGATTATTCATGGATAAAATTTGATTTGTCATTGCTAGAGAATAGACTGATGAGTGTGGTTAGAGTGAAGAAACACTGGTCTTGTCTAAAGATATAGAATAAGCATAAAGACCTTCATTGCAGTTTGCATCGCGACCATTGAGAATAGAGCACTGATATAATATCTGGATTTGCCGAAGATGGTTTAAGCATAGTAGATGGTCAAAGGTAATAATAGAAAGCTTCACTTAGCGTTCTTCAAGAATCCAAGAAATAGAAGACTGGGACTGGAGGATGTGCCACGAGGCTCCGTTGGCATACCAGTAAGCCCTGGTGTTTGGTGGATGGTTGTCAGAAGATTAGAAAGATGGAGAAGACGAAGAGATGATGCCCATTTTTTCTGGTCTGCGGAACATCTGTTCGAATATCCAATAGAATCACAAAGAAGGTCATGTTTATCACCAGCATGTTTGGATCAGGAGTCGGCTGGATATGATGTATCTTGCTACCGCTTCTGCCCCACAAGCTACCTCAATATAGAGATATAGAAGTGTATCAGTAGCTGCGACCAGTCCAACAACGCACATATATGAAGTCTTCATAATAATAAAAACCTCAATATAGAGATAGAGATTGATTGTGCAGGACTTCAGGTCTGAAACCCGCTTGCTCGGATCACTGCTGATCAATAATAGGGTGCCATGCGATTCAGGAGTAAGTCTCTAACGTTGTATGTATGACAGAGCGGGGAGTGGTCGGAAGTTTTCGGATGGCAGGATCTTTGCCAGGCTTCAGGATAGACAATCTTTGCCGCCTCATTTAGGTAGCTGTTGGTTATCAGACAACTGTTGAACAGGTCTAAAGCCATTGAGAGCCCTGGTCCTTAGGTGTTTAACTTGTTCACAACAGATGTCATAAAGACCAGATGTCTTGTTGTTTTTTCAAATTGTTTGATGCCAACAATTAGTCGTTCATTGTGGAAGGCTCTGGTGAGGTAGAGACATATCTTTGTTTTCTTCAGATGCGTTCACGTGCAGCCCTGTCAGGTATCTGTTTACTGCGCATCCTTCTAATACATGGGCATCCAATCTCTTCCGAAAGTCTCAAGTGATGGTGCTCCAAAACTTCTGAGGGCAAGTGTTCCTTGGTTGATTGTTTCACTGTCGCAAAGTTTCTTCTTATTTCGTTAAATATTCCTGTTCATTATTTCCAGGTTAAATCTCTCCTTGTTCAGTTTCCATCCATTATTCCTTGTCTGGCCTTCAGGTGCTTTAGAAATTGATCTGTGCTAATAATATAGAAATAATTGATCTGTGCTAATTGGAAATAGGATGTTCAAGGTATTTGGAAAATATTTTTATAGCAAAATATTTGTACTATTTGTACTATTATTTGTCTAATAATAGTATAACATTTAACTTGGCATACTATAATACCCATCTCTCCATAGTTTTAGAAGGTCTAGAGGCAGTCTTCAACATGTAACATAGGAAGGGTACTATTTAAGGAGATGGCTTTTTCTAAGCAGGAAAATATAGAAGGCCAGTTAATTTACATTTGGGAAGTAATTCTTCCAACGGCAAGATCACAGGTGAAAACCTAATGCTTTATGATTTATTGATTTTATTTCCTTTTTTACTTGGCAATGTTTCTAAGGATACTTGGTAGGGAGATATTACTAAAAATCCTTGGAAAAAGGTTTTGAGCTCTCTAAATAAGGCCTGAATGGATATGGAGAAATGTATATGGCCACCCTCATTGCGATCTGAGTATAACATTCACAGGTTAGCCAAGATATGACAGGTGTAGAATGTGAGTATGAAAAACTCACAGAGAAAATCATTTAGGAAAATAGTGCTGCCAAATCAAACTTTTTATTTGTCCATATTTTCCAAATATTTCCAAATATTTTGTTCATATTTCCCAATATTGTCCATATCCAGCATAAAGTGTTTTAAACTCTGTTTTTCTGCTCAGTTTTCAAGGATTAGAAATATTGAACTTGTTGTCATTTGTAGTTGACTTGATACTTCAGATTTTTTAAAATATATCTGCAGATTGTTACTGTATTAAACAAAGAAAGGTCTTGGAAAAAAAAAGAATCTGAAATGAATGAACCTGAGAGTTGCTTTTATGCAGAATAAAGTACCATTTATAGCACAAATGTTTTTGCATATTCCCTTCTGAGGTCCTTATTCAGAACTGCCCACAGGAACCAAAGTTGAAATATCTTTGTGAATAGTTTGCTTTCGTGACTTATTGTTCTCAGCGGATGAGGGAGTCTGTTACCAAGGTTGCAGTTCTCCAAACGCTATGAAAAATGTGGGCCTTATGAGCAACATTGCATAGGTTTGTGCTTATGTTTGCTTCTTTCACTAATGATCTAATATAAACTCTTCAGATTCTCACCACACTGAAATCCCTTTTAGATCCAAAGATTATTCAATGGCTTTCATTAGTGTGTTCTACAGCTATTTTATGCTTCTGTGGCTGACTTGTTTCTGCACCTTTCATGAGAAGTTTTCTTCAGTGTGCATCAGCCAGGAAGCTATCAAGTAAGCATCATTCTATAAAGCATTTCCTACAGAACTGTTTCCAGGATTTATTAATGGGATATAACTATGGTAGAAAAGGTGGAATAACTAATAGAGTCATTGTTGTATTATTTAATTATCAACAAAGGAATTAGTAAATCCACAGGAAATAACTGGCCTGATTATGTGATAGCAGACCTAAAAGCCTTTCCAGAAAGACTACCCCATATATAGATCTCAAATATGTGTGTGTGTGTTTGTGTGAAAGAGAAGGGGGGAGAGAATGAAAGAGAGAGAGAGAATTAGATTTGTAACAGATTAACAGAGTTGGAAGGGACCTTGTAGGTCTTTTAATGAGATAGGGTCCAGTCTGTCAAGATTTATCTAGATATTGAGCCTATCATCTAGGGCAGGGGTCTTCAAACTTGACAGCTTTAAGACTTGTGGACTTCAACTCTCAGAATTCCTCCTCCAGTCATGTTAGCTNACTTGTGGACTTCAACTCTCAGAATTCCTCCTCCAGTCATGTTAGCTCAGGAATTCTGGGAGTTGAAGTCCACAAGTCTTAAACTTGCCAAGTTTGAAGACCCTTGATCTAGGGTGTTGGCTATTCCTACCAGTTTAGTATCATCCACAAATTCAATAAGTTCCCCTTTTATTCCCCCATCTAAATCATTTATGAAGATGTTGAAGAGTATGGAACAAGACCTTGTGATACCCTGCTGTTTACTTCCCTCCATGTAGACATAGAACCATTAAGAACTTATTGAATACAGTTTATCAGCCAGTTACAAAGCCATCTGATAGTGATGCTATCTATCCCACTTTTTTCCAGCTTACCATGAAGTAGGTTGTGGTCTACTTTGTCGAATGCCTTGCTGAAATCTAAGTATATTATGTCCACAGTATTTAGCTGGGCTACTAATTTCGTCACTAGGTTGAAGAATGAAATAAGATTAGTTTGGCATGATCTGTTTTTAACAAATCCCCCCAAAAAGAAGAAAGCATAGTCAAAATAGAAGTCTGAGGAGAAAGCATGATTCTACATTGTTTCTTCTTAGACTCGGGCCCTCTGCTGGTGTGTGGACTTCAGCAGTCAACCTATAGTGCTGATTGCTGAAGTTGGGTCTGGCATTGAGCCAGTCACTTCAGATTAATTGGGCTTTGTGAATCTGCATGAGATCAAAAGATAATTTCCAATGCATGAAATGCTTATTTTGTTTTTCCTGTGCATTGTCATGCCTAATACATTGTATAACCTCTGTTCCCGGAAGTGCCTTTTCTTTGACATGGTGGATTCTTTTTATATTATTAAGACCTATTGTCAAAACTACTTAGTTCCAGTGAAGAGTATCTGATTATCTATTTATTCATTTATTTATCCAAACGAACACAATAGGAGCCTACTGAATTACAAGCCAGATAAATTAACAAGAAATGTGATTCAAGCTGGGGAGGTTCCTCTGATTTCAGTGAGATTTCAGGGAAATATACAGTAGCTGCTTTCACTCACAGAAACCTTAAAAACTGGCTTTTGCACACATAAGAACAATCACATTGGTAAATGATTCATTCACACTGTTTTGGCATCAATCTGCCAGTTCTGTTTGACACCCCCCCTTTTTTGTGTGGCCTCAACATCAGCTACCATTTTAAAAAAAAATTATGCTGTAATATTTTTCAACTTCCAAAAGGAAAGAAAAGAAGGACTGAAAACTCAGCCCCATTCTTTTTGGTGATGTTGCTCCTATGCTGCCCCTAGAAGCCAAATCAGTGTCTAAAACTGGCTCCTGGCTACAAAAGGATTGCCTGCCCTTCTTTTAAGTTATGCCTTCCCTAAAACATCTGAGCAAATGCTGCCTATTGCCAACTAGATCAAGCTTTTGAAAAGTCTTCCTGATTGTTTCAACTACCAACTCCTGTCTTTAGGCTGCATCATGATGGTTGGTAAAAATAAAATAGATTGCTTGTCTCCTCTCCATTATTTGATGGCTAGATGGATAGAAGACCATTGCCTGTCAAAATGTAAACACACAAACAAATAAGAATTCATGATATAGTTCAAGATATTGGTTTTCATTGACTTTGAAGTATTTCATGAATCAAGACCTGGGTAACTACCTTATCAGATGGTCAGCTCTGCAAAATCTGCCTGTCCAATAGGGAGATATTGCTGTGGATTTATTTATTTTTAGGTTTAATGATATGTATGACCAGCCACCTTAAAAATGAATCTGGGTGGCTCATAATGACAAAATTCTCAAGACAATGTCAATATCCCAACAATCCCAAGACAATGTCAACATCAGGAACCGTGATGAAAGAGGCTTCTTTGTCTGAAATCATTTGCCAATGGAGATAAGGATGGCTCTTTCCCTGTTGGCATTTTGAAATTCTGGCCCTTCATAAATTCCATTCCCTTTGGGAATGGAAAAGAAGACCCAGATTATTCCTGAATTCAAAACACCATGTGTGAGTTGTTGTTTTTCTTTTGCTTGATTTTGCATGTTTTTAAACCCGAATATTGAATTGAGATTTCTTGAACCATTCAGCACTGATGGATTACAAACCTAAAGCCCCTGTCACACAGCACCAACGGATGGAAAGAGGATGTAAAACGGAGAGAAACACTTGCCATCCAT
>BHFT01000675.1:24389-54148 GCA_004320025.1 Laticauda laticaudata | reverse complement strand
GGATGGCAAGTGTTTTTCTCCATTTTACATCCTCTTTCCATCCGTTGGTGCAGTGTGACAGGGGCTTTAGATCTTAAATCTGTCTTCAGACAGTGAGAAGCCACAATAGTATTTCTAGCTAGTTTGCACGTAATGAAATACGAATGAATTAAATAATGTAGGATATAGTATTCATAATGAAATCTGATCAGATGATATAAACAAATTTAGACCAGCCAGCTATTGTAATGTAATTAAAATCTATACAGAAACTGATACTTTATTTTTTAAAAACTATAAACAACAGAAATTCTGCAGATGACCAGTCTTTGAAGAATAGTAATATCGTCCAGATACGCAATCCCAAATGCACAAAGCTAGATCCACACATTCAAACACACTCATCCACACAGACAGAAAAATCAATTAGTTCAAATATATGTAATTAACATTTAATAATCAAAATGAACATTATGAACATTCAAATTATATAATATATGAAATTGAAATCATAGTTGCCTGATATAATAAAAAAAATCATCCTGTCTGAAATAGGCAT
The DNA here is from genome assembly GCA_004320025.1 of Laticauda laticaudata. Classification (NCBI taxonomy): domain Eukaryota; kingdom Metazoa; phylum Chordata; class Lepidosauria; order Squamata; family Elapidae; genus Laticauda; species Laticauda laticaudata. The sequence continues at coordinate 53,610 of BHFT01000675.1, read as the reverse complement.
CTTTTCAAAAATGGTATCTCTCTCTCTCCCCCTCCCCCCACCCCCAGCCTCCCTCCCACACTCACGCACACATACACTCTCACAACCACTGAGGGTCATAGGATAACATATCCAATTATATAATGGTGTTTCTATTTTTTTTAAAAAAATCACAGTTTGTTATTTGTTTGTTTTTCTTTCTTGAGAGATTGAGTTCCTCAAAGATGGGGAAAGTGTATTTTCCCTCAACAAAAGCTGATTGTCAGTTCTTCCATTTCTTCTTCTGTTTTAGCTTTTTATTTTATTTTTTGCAAAAAATCATGCAACCATAAGCAGTCACACTGTTGCCTAATGTTAGCAACTTCATCTCTTGGCAGGACTAGACTTCCTGCCTGAGGAACGTTTCTGGAGTTTTCCCCCCTCCTTTGCTGGTACTTTGCTTGTGTGGAGTGACCATTCAAAGTTACAACGGCACTGAAAAAAGTGACTTATGACCATTTTTCTCACTTACAACTGTTGCAGCATCCCCACAGTCATGAGAGGCCAGGCAAGAAGATGTATTCCTCGATGTGAGTGATATTGAGTTGGCCACACCCAGCCAGTCACATGATCACCAAGCCATGCCCACCAACTAAGCCATGCCCACAGAACCAGTTGTTAAAGAATTTGAATCCCATCCCTGTGTATATAACTGAACATCCAATCAATATTAACTCCTCCCTCCCTGATTTAACATTTTTCTCAAGGAATCAAGCCTCCATAGATTCACTCACAATTACAATCTCCTATTCCTGCTTTATGCCTGTTCTCTGCAAAGAAAAACACAGGTTGCAGTGACTTTGCAGCTGTCTGTTTTATCTCGACTTCCCACAAATAATTAGAGACAGTCTTTGTTCACCTACACAATAAAAGGAAACCTGAACATTTAGCAAGCAAAATGTTGATCAACCTTCTGGGTCCAAGAAAGTGTGCAGGGGGGGCAGTCAGGGCAGAAGAATTAAGATTAATTTATCAAAAGAAGAAAAGAAGGGAAGATAAAGGAAGCTGGAATAATGAAGACAGCCACAAAAAGGAATAGGAAAAGTCTCCAAAGGAATCATAAAGTATAAGATAGAGGAATAACAAACAGCATAAAGAGACCATACCTATTTTGAAAATAGCCCTATTTATAAATTGGGAACTGGAGGAATTTGAATAGAAGTTTGTCTCAGAAGTACATGTGATTCCTCTAGAGGATCCTGTTAGTATTAAATCTGCCTCTGTGTATGCAAACAGATAAAACATCAACTCTCTCTCTCTCTCTCTCTCTCTCTCTCTCTCTCTGTGTGTGTGTCTNCCTCTGTGTATGCAAACAGATAAAACATCAACTCTCTCTCTCTCTCTCTCTCTCTCTCTCTCTCTCTGTGTGTGTGTCTGTGTGTGTGTATGTACAGATAGATAGATTTGCATTTCAAATTCCAAGAGGTTGGTGGGAGGAGCTGCTGGCTGCTTGTGAAGATGCAGAGGGTGAGTACAAAGGAAAAAGGCAGTTTGAATTGCTTCCATTGCATTTCAAATTCCAAGAGGTTGATGGGAAGAGCTGTTGGCTGCTTGTGAAGGGGAAGATGATGACTACAAAGGACAAAGATAGCAGTCCGCATGGCATGTGAATCATATTGCTATAAACCAAAAATACCAAAAATACAATTACGGTTAGTGCACTTGAGATTGTGATTTTATTTTATTTCAAAATGTCGGGCTTAGTTCAGTGTAATACTTGCTTTACAGCTGTCTATCAGAGTACTCTTTTCAAATTTGGATACTGTCCTCTTTGTAAAAATAATTATCAGTCTACATGGACTTACCTATCTAGAATCTCTAATCTGTGCTTTCCAAGCAGAAATTAGGTGCCCAATCCAGCCATCTATTGAGCTGCCATACTTCCAGCCCCCACTACCACAAAGATCCTATAGGAAAAGGGCAGTATGGACAACCGTGGGATCTGGCAGGCTGAGAACTGTGGACCGTAAGTGTTGTGTATGGAACTTGGTAGGCTCCAAGTGCCTTAATCTGATTGGCCGAGAAAACCGTTCTTGGATTGGCTATTAGGGAACCAATCCAATTGGCCTGCCTGATGGAGGGAACACTCAAAGTACTGTCATTGGCCACAAGCCGCGAGCAAGCTGCTATAAGAAGGGCTGCCACGGCTTTGGCTGTTGTTCCGTTACCATTACCGTACTTGTTAAAATAAAAGAGTTGTTGTTGGAACCTGGTCTCGCGCAACTTATTTCTGAACAGAACACTGGTGACGAAGGTGGGATCGTCATAGAAGAGTGAGACCGAAGCACACAGCAATCAGAACCGAGCAAAAGAAATGGCCGGTAAGAATGCGCTGCCCGCACCATTCAACCCTGATGAGGAGGATTGGGAGTCGTATATCGATCACTTTCTAATGTTTTTAGAAAGCAACTAGAAATAGAAGCTGCAGGATAGATATCTGACAATAGGAGATGGGCTGTCTTCCTTTGCACACTGCCGGACCATGCTGTCTTTAAAAATGGCGAAGGTGCTAGTCAAACCAAGAAGACGTCAAAACAGTATGGACTTGGCCTTGAGTACCTGAACAGCAATTGCTCCGAGCACATTACGCACCAGTGCGTCTCCAACTTGATAAACAAAGGCCACTAGTCTCTACAAAAAAAGACCAAAGGAAGATGAGAACCGTTGGAGATTTTCGTAGCAGCTCCTGAGTACACACATCGGAGGAGCACTGCAAAGTTGCCAGAACAATGCGACAGACCGATGGAGGGCCTATTGTCCCAGATCGGACTTAACGGATGCCTACACTTTCAGAGTAAAGCTGCTAATAGACTGAAACATCACATGTGCTGCAGCCATCGCCAGATGCCACCGCCATCGAAGCAGCAAAAGAAATCCGCAGCCATAATGCCACCAATATGAATTCATCCAATCTGCCCAAACAAACCAGAGAAAAGAAGGACGGAGCGAAGCAAGAAACACCGCCTCTACAGCGATCTCTCGTCCTCCATTATTGCCAAGATCTCGATCATAGTTTGCTGACCATGCATCTACGACAATGAACGTGGTCCATAGACTTCAATCAGACTCAGCAGATCATGATAGCGTGATTAGAAAGTCCGGATGTTGGCTTCACGAATGTGTCTGTCTTGCGACTGTGCAACCACCTGCGACCAACTGTTGAATTGTCTGGGTTCCTCTAGACGCAATCTGCAGAGTACTGTACAAACGCGTCCTTTCTCTTGGGAACATCGATAAGGGGTCTTTCCGAAACAAAAAAGCTTAGTTCTAATAAGAGTGCCGGCCCTCCCCCAGACATGAAGGAGAGACAAGCTGGAAGCAGATGGAACTGAGATAGTAGAAGTATAAAGAACAATGATGCGACAGAGAGAAAAGCACCAGACGACCGTTAACAATCAGAAAATGCTCAGGGACAAGGCCAAATGTGAAAAAGCGTCCAGGATTAGAGCCGTGAACATCGGAAGGGAAGCCCTGTGAGAGTTGGAAGTCGACTCCTGATCCTTTTATTATCCATGGTATCTTGGAACACATTACCGAGTCCTGCCTTTGGATACGAACATCAAACAACAAAGAACTTCTATGAGAAACAAACTATCACTTGATCTTACCAAGGACTACCAGGACAATGCGTTATACCAGCTCGATTCGGTAGTGTGCCTTGTGACATTTCATCATCGGAATTTAAATATCATGCCGAAATTTTGCCTTCTGAGCAATCGTCTCGACCGTGTGATCGCCCTAGCCTGCTAGGAATCAACTGGTTCATGCCCCTTTGGGAACTCGCGTGCATGACGCCGGCATCAACAGCACGCCTTGTGGTCCTACTGGGAAACTAAGACCTTGTATTACAATGTTTAGCTCTGGGTGTATGTCTCAATGGAACCCTAGGCAGTCAAGGGCGATCACTCTCACATTTGTTTAGCCTAAACCCAAAAAATAGCCCCCATCCGGCCTCAAATCCAAGACGCGTCCCTTTGCTTTAAACCAACAAATTGATCGAAAACTAATGCCTAAAACAAACTAATAAGCACAAGGGGTGTTAGAGCCAAATCGCCAATTGCCAGGGTGAGAAACACCATCGTTGACCCCTGTTCAAACCAGACGGGTCAGTTGTTACATCTGTGGAGGACTATAAGCAACCTAAAAATATCATCACTTCAAACAAAGCGACATACCAGGTTGGCTAGTTTGCCAACACACTTATTGCACTCCCTAGGGGAGGAAAATTTTTTTAGTGACAACGTGCTTGATCTCGCACAACGTTACTCAACAGCTACCCTTATCAAACCCCACTACCACAGCTAGCACAGGACTTATAATGACACCCGAGGCCGGCTTTCTTAGTTGCCAAACCGACTTACCAGTTCGGCGATCAGCGTTTGCCCCAGGTGTTTTCCATAAGCCTCCATGGACGAGAAGGCTCAATGGATTATCAAGGAGCTCATCCTTATTTTGATTGACATTGCTACGTTGTCAGTGCAAAAAATGCTAACCAAGCCTATAGAGTAGATTAAAAGAAGTGCTTAAGAAGATTCAGAGATGCAGGCCTTAATAGTAAGCGAGAAAAAGTAACTTAGCCACCAACCAGGTCAAATTTCTAGGCTACCTCAATAAGATGCAGCAAGGGATTTACACCCCACCAATAAACAAGATAAAGCAATCAAAGATGCACCTAGACCCAAAACAAAAACTGACTTACAAAGCCTTCCAAGCCTCACAAATTCTCTTACAATTTGTTCCTGCCCCCAAAAGGCAACCGCTAGCAGAAACACCTTTACATACAAGTTGTCTAGACAAAAAACTATCTGAAAATGGGGCTAACCGGAACAGCAGCATTTCAAAGTATCAAACCATCTCATTAACGTTCTAAACACCGTTTTGCATCCAGTATCTATAGCTAATACCCTGCCGTTTTGACAGTCACCTGCTGATTTCAATCGCCTTTTGGAATCACGGGCCATTCTGAGACACAAGCTACCAGACGGCAAGAGGCACCGCGTTCCCTTCTATTCAAACAACGCTTCCAAATTTGGAGAGAAAATTAACCCTTAGCCACACTCGACCCCGAGAAGCCTTCGCAATCATTTAGCCGGAGCAAAAGATTCCATGTAGTAACCTTTACGCAGTAACTTTTTCAATCATCCATGATCATCAAACCCTCTGTTTGGATGTTCTAACGCAGGAACAACAAAACCAACCCCAAAACATCCCTGTGCCTAGAATTGAGCAGTGGTCGGAATTCCTCACTGCCTACACACCTACACGTGATCCATCGCCATGAACACGAACCGATTCACCCAGGCAGCACGCTTTGGCCATTCCCCACTCTCCATCACGGAAGTCGACCCATCTCCCACCATCTTCCCACTCTACCCAACTTGAGCGCCTGGCCAAATCTGCCACTAAACTGGCATTGGACGTTGCTAAAGCACACCACGAAAAGACCCACTAGAAAGCTCGCATTCTGCATTGGGTTACGGGTTCAAGCGGCTGGCTTGGAATTGAAAACACCAAACTGTGAGACTTATTAAGCCATTTCGCAACCTGGACCAGACTGAATGTCTTTCGAGCAAGGGCTGTATTTTGCTTGCCCCTTTCGTGTGTACTTCATGCGGCTTGGCATCATACCCTAACACAAACTCCACGGTAAGATTTATTGTGGTCATTTGCACTCAGGCATCCCGTTGTGTCATAGTAAGATCTGAACAGCCCCTGGCCAGAGTTATGTCTGGTGTGCCGAGGGTGGACAAAGACATTGAATGTTTTGTGTGTCCTGTGCTACATGCTCGATTTGACTCGCATCAAAACATGAAGGCTTACACCATTTCCCTCGCGGCACCAGTCATTGTGATGGGAAACTCCCCGGCGGTCCTTGTCGAGGATGCATATCTTGACTTATTGCCTGCGCGCAACAAAGTGCGCAACACCTTTGATAGTCGTGGAACCTTACTCGAACTGGTTATGAAGTCTATACTTATGGCTCTCCTACGACCACCGATTGCAGTGACTCGATACAGTTAGACAACTTTTCGTCCTATGTATGACCTGGCCTGAGTTTACTTCTGTGCCCTCGGTACTCAATGCCGGCCCCAGTCTTTCCTGTTGGCATTCGAGCAGTGATTTACTACACAGGGCATCACCGACACGCCCTTGACACGCGTCTTAGTTCATCTGGCTGCAACATGGCACGGCTAACGCATGGTTCGCACACTAAGGCAGCCTAGAAAGATATGGACAAGGGGGATGTCTGCAAGGAAGCTAAACCGATATTAACCCTTACAGCAATATTAACCCCTAGCAGCACAACCAACAAGAGCTAGCAGAACTCCTAATTGGGTAGTTGAAATTGTTTTCCTACTCAACGACTGCTACCCACTCATACCTGGGATATAAACCCCCTGGGACTCCCTCCAGCAAATTACCGCACATTCAAGATAGACGACCTGGTTTATGCAAAAAACCTTACCATGGGCCCGTTATGGCTCCAGCCACAATCACCAAATCACAGGCCCCCCAATCTTAATCTGACTAGGATAAGACGATGGAAAAGGAATGGAAGCTGGCACCCATCGACCGCTCTTCTGCTCTTTCATCACCCTTAGAACGGCAATACCACTACCAGCACGGCCTAAAAATAATAAACGTAACCAAAAAACAGCCGTAGGTCAATGGGGTGGGGGAAATTATCAATATAAATAAAAAAGGAAGAGATGAACCTCCCATAAACACGACAACAAATCTACATCAAAAGACTCCCAAACAAATCAAAAATAGCACTCACGATAAGATGAACCCCAAGAGAGAAGTCTCGCGAGTACCGCTGAGTCTATAAAAAGAGAGGCCTACTGGAAGGAACAGACACCAAGGTCAAACTCACAACCTGACGATATCCGGGGGACGCCGGCGGAGACCATCCAACTTGGTCCCAAGAAAAACTCAGGCAGGGAGCGGCAAGGCTTGTGAACCACCCTTTAGGAGTTTCCTGGAGAAGTCACAGACGAAAGCAATTCCCTCTGAACTGCTTGAGATCACGACCGAGACTGAGTTGCGCAGGTTCAACCAGGACCATCGGAAAAAGCCCCACCTACCTGCAATGACTAGTGACGCACGTTGCGACGAAACCAAGCGGGGGAGGGGTGTTGTGTTATGGAACTTTGGTAGAGCTCCAAGGCCTTATCGGGATTGTCCAAGAAGGCTGTATCTCGGATTGGCTATGTAAGGCGAAACAATCCACGATTGGGCCCCACCTGACGTGCTGCAACGGGAACGACTCAGACAAAGACTTCATTGGCCACAAGCTGCCGAGCAAGCACTATAAGAAGGGTTGCTGCGGCCTGGGGTTGTTCCATTACCATTGCTTTAGTTGTTAAAATAAAGATTGTTGTTGGACCCAGTTCACTGTGAACTTATTTCCAAAACAGAACAGTAAGCACAAAGCTTTTGCTGTGTCCAGCAAAACAAGATACAGTGCCCTTGCTGACCTTAATTAGGGACACTAAAGTGACATGTCAAAGTAGTTGTTGATAATTGATAATTCAAATAAAGCTGCGGGATCCTGGTCCGAAAGAAAATTACTTTGGAAGGAGAAAGTGTGAACCAGTATTACGTTCCAGGTCACAAAAGAAAAGTAAAGCATCCAAAAAGAGAAGCCACCTTCTGGTTGGGGACTCAGTTGTAGGGTTTAAATTTAGGAAAGGATATGGAGGTTTTGAAAGGCGTCGAGTCGTCTGCCCAGTCCTACTGCAGCAAGAGACAAGAGTGTATTCTTAAAGCCCATGTCCCACTGCACCAACGGGATGCAAAAGAGGAGTAAAACGGTTTAAAAAGCTGCCATCCATGGAAACGCTATGCATCCGTTGTGTACTCACTGCATTACTTTTCATATTGCTCTATCCCTCCAGCATCCATCCACTGAGATTTCATCCGCCAAGAAATTTTGAGCTGCACAAAAACTTGTGGAATGATGACCTTTCCCTCTGTGTACAATGTAAATTCGTTTGACATACCTAGCACAATTATAACGTTCTATGTCCGTTTATCATTCCGGATTAAACATCGCTTACCTCTCTGCATTCTCTGGGCATCCTCGCAACTCGATCCATTGCAGGTGAAAATGGAAAAGGGAGAAACAAAAGGTTACACGGTAACGTCTATCACAGGACATTAGTAGCACGAAATAAAAGGTTGCTCATCCGGTAGGAACGGGTTTCTATTCGCCGATATACATTCGCTAGCTTTCCTTAGAACCATCGGTTTACATACCCCGTACCATACTACCAACGTCCGTTCTTTTCTGGCTTGCGTGTTTCCGTTCTGTTTAGCAAATTTTCACCACTGTGTGTTGATCGCGATGACAATGGATGGAGCCACCCCTGGAATTTTGCTCATCCCTCCAATGTTGTCCTTTATGCATACGTTTTGCATACCGTCAGCCAGTGACCAGGGCCTTAAAGATAGTCAAGAATGCCAGAAAATGATTTGATGTTGATGCGATTATACATCTTTGCGTACAAATGATCTGTCCCAGAAGGTAGGCACTTCTGTTCAGAAAAACTTCCAGAGCTTGGGTATGAACTTAGTAATATGACTATAGGCTTATCATTCAGAGGTTCTTCCAGTTACAAGAACAAAAAGGAAAGTGGCAGATGGGTAGCAGAGTTTAAAGTGGCTAAAGGCTAGTCGGTGTAAAAGGGTAGCTTTGGTTATTATTAGTTTCATGATGTCTGCAGCTGGTCCAAATGAAAAATTGTACAAAAGAGACGGTCTTGCAATCCATCAAAAATATTAAATCACAGATTTTCCTGGATAAACATTTAAACTGAACAGCAAGGAAGAGAATTAATGGATAACAGAGACATATTCTATCCCAGCAACCTGAATAATAAGCGATACCAATGCATGCAAAATATATTGTTTGTGCAGGTAAGATTATCAACCTTTACTGTCAACCAAAACCAGCATCTAATAATGATGCCAATACCATTTGTGGCTATTAATCAAACAAGTGGCAAGAAAGTAGGGGCAGGCAGCACAACGCAGGTTTATGTAGAAGTAAACACAGTAAAATGATATTTATCTAGTGTAGACCGTAAGATCTCAAAGTGCCTATTATAAATGCCCCAAAATCTGGGGAACAAAACAGGAAGAACTCAAACTACAAATACATGGAGGTAAGTCACTGTATATTGTTGGAGGAATAGACAGAAACTCACCCATGATTGGAACATACTGGTAGAAGGATACAAACTATTAAAAAAACAGACCACATAGTGTGAAGTGCCACTCTATGTAAAAGGACCACTAATATTGCTACAGAAATGCATGAAACAAAAGATTGAAAACCTCCTAGAATGCATATGGACGGTCAATATATAAAGAAAAAAAAGAATTGACATGGTCATAGGTGTATATTATTAGGCAACTCAATCAAGCAGAAAAAATAGATGTCCTTTTTGCAAGCCAACTAACAAACAATGCAGGAAACACACAACAATAGTAATGGGGACCCTCTATTATCCTGATATCAACTGGAAAACTAATTCTGCACCAAGTTGAGAAATCAAATAAGTTCCTAACCAACCTAGCTGACAGATGTTTGTCCAAAAGGTACAGGGTGAAACTAGAGACAGGCCATACTGGACTTAAATGCTTACAACAGAAGAGACAGTGATAACGTTTAGAGGCGAGTGAAATGCAGGAACCTGGGTGAGGAGTGACCATGTCTACTAGAATTCAACATAACACAAACACCAATTTCATGGATTAACAATCCTAAGGAAAGCGCAAACAACAAGTTTCTCGGGAAACTCTAAAAGTATGATCATAGAAGCCCAGACTCAGACAATACCCCAAGATAAGAAAACAAGAATCCAAGAAGAAAACATCATGGCTGACAGAAGATCTCTCTGGCAAATTGAAAGAAAAAAAGGACAATAACAAAAAATGGAAAGAAGGACATTCAACTAAGCAGAATATCAGCAGTGCACAGAATCTGCAAAATGAAGTCAGGAAAGCAAAAGGCTCAGATACGAAACAAAACTTGAATAAATGTCAAAGCATAATAAAAAAAAAGTTTTTCCAAATATAAAAAAACAAGAAAAAATCAAGGAAACAGTCAGTCACTAAAGAGAGGAAGACAGCAAGGAAGTCCAGACAACAGAGAGAAAGTAGAACTGCTTAATTCTTTCTTTGCATCATCGTCATGCAAAAAAAAACTACAGCCTCAACCCACCAAAAACATAAAACTGTAAAAGACAAGGACGAATAAAAAATTAATAAGCAAAAAAATAGTAAGAAGAACACCTATCTGATCTTGTGAACACCAATCACAGCGGCCTGATGGATTACATCCCAGATGTTTTAAAGACCTGGGAGGTCAATCTCAGAACCCACATGCCACCATATCTTTCAAAATCTGGCACCTGGAATAGCAGAGGATTGTGGAAAAAAAAGCTGATGTGTTGTTTCCATCTTCAAAAAAGGGAAAAAAAACCCAGACCAGGAAACTACTAGACCAAAATCAGCCTAACATCAATAACCGGGAAGAACTGGAAAAGATAATAAAAAACTAAGATTCTGCCAAACACAGAAACAAGATAAGTAATATAACTAATCCAGCACGATTTGTTAAGAACAGATCATACAAACCAATCTATTCATTCATATGGGTAGACTAAATTATATGATGCCCAGCAAAATACAATGCGCACAACATATTTAGATTTCAGCAGGCACAATATGCGAGCAAAATTAGACGACAACTACTTTTTAGTTAAGCTAACAAATAAACGTGCAACTAGAGACGACGAGCCACACTAGATGGACCATAACTGTGCTGACAAACGTATCAACAAGTAGTCTTGAGAACGGGCTAGTCTAATGGAGGAAGTAAGCAGTGGGGTTGCACAAGCGTTCTGTCTTAGGCCAGTACTCTTCAATACTTTCATGAACACTAGATAGGAATAGAGGAGCTTACAAATTTGAAGAATGAACTTAGAGCTGGCAGGAATAGCTACACCCAAAAGACAAATTCAAGTCAACCTCTCTTGAATTATTCAAGTAGATGCGCTCACACAACTTCGGGCAAACTGTTCTGGGTTGATTGTTCTCACTGATTCGAGTAAAGTCTATATGTTCCAGTAGTTAAACCCTCCTGTTCAGTCTCCATTATTCCTGGTCTGCTAAGGTGTGCTTGGGGAAAATATGCTGACTCCTTCCCATGTGGCAGCCCCTCAAATATTGGAAGACTGCATCAGGTCTCCCTAGGGTCCTTCTGCTTTACTATACTGCCAAAGCCTGTTCCTGACAACCATTGCATTGTATGTTTTATGCCTCCAGCGACCTAACATTCGGGTGCTCTTCCTGTACCATTTATCTTCGAAATCTCAACAATCTTTTTTATAATGTGCTGTGAACAAAATGGATGCAGTACTCTAGGTGTGTTTACTAAGGCTTTATAGACATGGTATTTGACCTCCCTTGATTTGATTGATCCCTCTGTTAATAACAACTCTAGGATTGCAATTCCTTTTTTGGCTGCGTGCACATAATGCTGGGCTCATATTTGAGCTTGTTCCACTAAGACCCAAGATCCTCTCCATTACTGCTATTGAATCTGGTGTTCACCCGTCTTTACTGTACTTTTCATTTTCTGCTAAAATATAAGACTTTACTTTTCTCTACATTGAATTTAATTTTGTTAATACGGCTCAGTGTTCTAGTTTGTCAAGATCCATCTGGATCATTAAATCTATCTTCAAATAGTCTATTCCTGCAGAGTCATTACAAATTGGAAGTAGTTCCCTTCTATTCCTCATCTAAGTTATTTATGAAGTATAGAGTATGGCTAAAAGAAGTAAAGATAACCATGTTACTTCTCTCCATGTAGACTAACCCAATAGAACTATCTTGATAGTTATAGACAGCCAACATAAATGAGTCCATCTGCTGGTGGTGCCCATCTATTCTGGAATATAATCCATCAGTCCTGGTGATTTGTGTTCAACAAGACAACAAAAGATAGGACGTTACGCTACTATTTGGTTGCTATATAATTTAACTTTTATTTTGGTCTGTCTTTTACAGATATGTTCCTATGGATGAGATGAGTATAGTAAATCTTTGGTAGCGATGAAGACTGATGCAAAGTAAGAATAAGCAGTTCTGCTTCCTCTCTGATAGATGTAACACGCATCATACTTTCCTTGTGGATAAACTATCTCTTTATATGATCAACATAGTTTTGATAGAACTTCCCTTTTATATGAGAATACTTTTAAATCTTCACCTTATCACTCGGTCACTCCACGTAAAACGTCTGGACTTTTGCTTTCTGAACTTCATCTTTGCAGATTCTGGCTATCTGCTGATATGCTGCTTTAAGGCCTATGTCCAACTGCCAACGGATGCAAAAACGGACACAACGACGATCAAAATGTTCCATCGTTGATTATCCGCTCTCAAAAGGGGCAAATATGCATAACTGGAGCGGATTAAACACGGATGGGGGAGGCGACAGGTGGATGGAAAGTGGGATTGCAGAACAGAAGCCCAGCGTATGGAAGCGTGATGAGAAGCGGGATGGCGCATCCCTAGGCTCGGGGGGGCCTCAGCAAAGCGGACGCGGAACAGAAAAGCGATGCACGAGCGGACGCTGAAGCGGGATGAAGCGGTATACACAGCGGATGTCACAGCAAGTGAAGCGGATGCAGACCGAGAGCCTAGCGGATGCACAGCGAAGCCAACGGATGTCGAGCATTAATTGTGCCATCGCGGGGGATCATTTGCGTAAGCCACGGATATAAGGCGATAGAAAGACAGCTCTCACATGGCAGCATTCGAGGAAAGAACTGCTGCCGATACATCGAGTCCCTTGCTGCCCTGCCTTGCTCGCAGCCTCCTGCTATCAGTCTGCTGCCAGCTTTGGTGCCTGCCTGCTGCCTTTCCTGCAGGCTTCATGCCAGGTTCCTGCCAGCTTTCTGCGCCTTCCTGCCAGCCTTTGGTTGCCTGCCAGCCTCCCTGGCCACCTCCCATGCCAAGCCAGCAATCCACAACCAGGGGAAGAAGCGAAAGCCTCAGCAACCTGCCCCATCCTGCAAGAGGACAGGGCCACCTCCCACCCCTGTCCCTGACTCTGCTTTCTGCTGCGGTTACTGCTGCGGGCTCGCTCTCTGGTGCTGAGCTTCTGCTTGAAGACTGCTGCCGGAAGTTGGTGCTTCTGCTGCTGCGTATTCGCTGAAGCGCTCCTGGGTCTGCTGGTTCTGCTGGTCCTGCTCGTCCTGCCTGTGCTCCTGGAGACTTCTCGTACTGCTCGATATGCTAGTGGTGCATTCCTCGGGCTTTTCTCGTCCTGGGCTGGTCTGCTCATTCTTCCTGGTCCTTGTCGTGCTCCTGGTCTCTCGTGCTCCTGTCTGCTGGTGCTGCTGGTGCGTGGGTGTGCTCTGCCTGATGGATGATGATCCTGCCTGCTCGCTGCTGCTGATGATGATGGATGATGATGATGATTATGATCCTAAGCTGGTGATGATGATGATGAATGATACTGTGGTGTGCTGCTGCTGGTGTTGTGGAGGGCAGCGCCCTATCACCTGGAGCCTCTGATTGAGGGCTCCATCTGGTCCTGCCAAACGGAGGAAGAGGCGTATGCGGGCGGGAAGAGGAAGGCAATACTTCATTGAGGAGGAACAGAGGGATGGAGGTGCTGGAGTTGCTGAGAGAGAAGACTATCTGTGGCATGAAGGGAACGGCTGTACAGTGACACAAAAGGAAGCAGGCGCTTTGGAGAGAAGAGGGCAGAGAGGTACGGGTTACACTTCGAAGGGTGCTCCTTGGCTGGTGGAAAATATGCACAGTACAACTTGGTACGGGAAGGCCACCTGAAGAAACTGGCCAGGCCACGGTTAAGCTGACGGAACAGAGAGACTCTCACATCTATGGTTCAGGTGCAACTTCTGGAGGTGAAGAACTGCCACGAGGACGCACTAGGAGCCATCTCACAACCTCTCTCTCCGGCAGCCTTGCTGAGACCCATCCTCTTCCTGGCCGAAGAGTCAGTCCGTCCTCCAGGAAGGTTTCTGTGGAGCGTGGCAGGCCGGAGAACCCAACGACAGGTTGATGTAAACCGTGTGGGGCACGGGAGGATCCTGGGTGCGGTGTGAAGAAGGAGACATCGAGTCCACACAGATCTAGCACATCCACCACCCCAGCTCTCCTCCTACAGAAAGGCAGAGAGCCAGACCAGCAGGAGAGGGCAGAGCCACACTGTCCCCTTGAGAGATCAGGGACACATCCACTCACAGCATAGATCTCCTCTTAACCTGGGTCAACACTACTCCTATTCAACCGCAAAAGCCCATTCCTCACCTATGTCAACCGACCCTAGGTACATGGAGGAAGCCAGTACCAGGTGGTGAAGACCGGATCACCGAGCTGCTTTCAAACCCTCCAGATCAAGGAACCTGCTCCCACCCGCCCAGGTCTGCTTCCATCCCAGGTGAGTTCCCTCCCCATTCAAGGCTCTCCACAGCCCCCAACCTACCAGGGGCTAGCGTTACCAGGAGGTCCAGCAGCACAGCAGCAGCCCTTCCAGTCAGCACAGAGTCCTCCAGGTGACACAAACGTTGCCACCTGGTTTCCACTTGATGCCACCGATGCCACACGCCAGCCAGCCGACATGAGCCACCGCGCATAGGCCACCCACCCAGTCCTCACAGCCGGCTGCAGACCAGACAGCCCCTACACTACCTTTCCTCCACCCCACAGCCCAAGCCGGCCGTCAGTTAACATCTCTCATGCGAGTATGGGCTGACACCCCATGGCATGGAGGAAGGAGCTCTCGCACTCACGGTCTGAGCCAGCTATCCGAGAGCTTTCTACACAGATAAATTTTATTCACCTCAACTGTTTACTCTCTGGCCAGAGGCACAGGCTGGGCCAGACAGCACTATTCCGAAGACAAGCGAGCAAACCAAACCTCCACACACCTGGACCCTCACCCCTGAGACTGGGACCCCCAAGTGACGTGAAGACTGCCAGAGACTGGGTGTTGGGACTATTATTTGGACACTTGATCTGGTCTTTTTCCTTTTACAAGGCTTGGTTGTTCAATTAAAGTCTTATCTTGTATTCCACACACTTGCTCTTCATTTTCTTTTTTTAATAAAAGTCTTAGGTGGAAAAAACTTTAGGAATTGTTTTAAAGCTTTGCATCTGTTGATGGATGGTAAGATAGCACTGGGATGGGCAGGGATACCTTTTGGATGGATAAGGAAGCTGTGGGATAGATATAAGTCAGTTGCAAGATAGTGGGACTGTATGGTCCACCCTCCCAGGTCCAACCTATGGTCCTTTTTTATCCAATCAACAATGTAATCAAGTCATCCACGACAGAGTGTCAACACAAAACAAATCTTTATTTACACGCCCTGTTCTATGTGTAGGCCTCCCAATCATTACATGGCCCAATCTCACCGTTGTGATGAGACAGGCTGAAGGAAAAACCCATAAATCATCTATCATACTGTCTTGCCACTTCCACTGCTCCAGCTGGGGAGTTGCACCAGTGTTTCAGGAGGTTGCCTGCTTCTTCCCTTCATGTGAGGCTCTGTTGGGGCCTTGCACATCCTCAGTGTCTATCAGGTTTTGCCCTTGCTCCGTTCCCCAAGGCTCCATGTCCCCATTGCCTTG
The DNA here is from genome assembly GCA_004320025.1 of Laticauda laticaudata. Taxonomy (NCBI): domain Eukaryota; kingdom Metazoa; phylum Chordata; class Lepidosauria; order Squamata; family Elapidae; genus Laticauda; species Laticauda laticaudata. The sequence continues at coordinate 37,908 of BHFT01000675.1, read as the reverse complement.
CTGGAGGTCCACAAGCCTGTTCTGCAAGACTGGGTAGCGGTTCGTGCACATGAGATTGTGCAGGATGCAGCAAGCTTCCACAAATCTCCTCACGGTCTCTGGGCGATGCTGCACGGTGGTGAGAAGTACTGGGAACACTGTTTGCCAAGGATGCCAAATGCACTCTTCACCACCGCTGCCCTGGACAGCGTGTAGTAGAGATCCTCTTCTTCACGGGTGAGGAGTCCTAAAAAGTATTAGAGGCTTCAGGAGGTAGGTTCTGAGGGAAGAAGGCATATCCGCCCATGGTTGAAGTAGGCACATCTTGCATATTGTTGGGCAGGGGGTCTGGGATCTGGAAGCCCTATGGATTAAGGTGCCTTCCAGCCCCTCCTTGAGGTCACTGGCGTTTAGTATACCTGGGCATCTGAACATGAGCCGTTGCCTGAGATCGCATGTACATGAACTTGTGAGTCAGCATCGACCATGGCGAAGAGACAATGCTGAAGAAGCCCTTGTAGTTGAAATAAGTGGACCCGACTTGGGTGGTGCTTGGCAGGCCACGTGCTTCCATCTATGGCTCCAATGTGTGGGGGAAGTTCCACCTCTGATACCACTGCTCTGCAACTTTCTTCCAGCCTTCTCAGTGGAGGGGCACTGGAGAGAGCATCCTCAGGGTATTCTTCAATGATGGCCTGCACCACATTCTCTGACCACAATGCTGATGGTGTTGTGTGGCACCCTCCAGCTGTACTGCATGCTCCCTGTAAGTGGTCCCTGAGGCCAGGTGGCACAGAGTGAGTGCCACTTGAGCCCAGGTTCCAGCTGGGCTGGAAGTTGGTTTTTTGCCTTGGTCAACCTGGGTTTCAGCCGCTGAACAACTTCGTCAAACATGGCTGGAGGCATCCTCATGAAGTTCGGTGGAATGCCCGAGTGTCTTCGTTCCTGAGCTCCACCATCAGCTTGTTGTACAGTCCGTACTCTGCTCTTCCCTGGTGATCCATCTTCGACCCAGACGCTTCTTGGCCGCTCTTTTTCTTCCTGTAGTAGAGTTCACAGAGCCTGTAGATGGCTTCGCACTGTTGCAGAAGATGGTGGGCTGCCAAAGGACTGTGTTACGATCCACGGTGGACATGACTGGATGCTCTGAAGAGCAAGAGTCAGATGAAGGCTGCAGCAGGTCTGCACAGCTAGGCTGCTGGTCTGAAAGTGAGATGCAGGTGAGTTGCTCCCCCTTTTTATATGGCAGTATGTGGTGTCCCTTTTCACCTCTAGGCATCCTCTAGGCATCCTTAGGCACCTTAATATCCGAGATAGGTCCCCTCTGCAAACGTTTTTTCCGTTTTAAACACTTTGTTTCCGTGCTGCAATCCATCTGCATCGTTCTGCATCTGTTCCGTGTCCGTTCTGCTTCTACTGCGTCCGAGACGGATGCGAGTTGTTGCGGATGCAAGAACGGATGCTAGCGGATATAGCGGATGCGTAACGGATGCAGAACGGATGTGTAGCGGATGCGTAGCAGCGATGCAGAACGGATGAATTGGATACATTTCCACACAAAAGTTTTGAGCAGCTCAAAACTTGTCTGAGCAGATGAAACGTCAATAAACGGATGCTGACAGATAGAGAGGGAAGCAAAACGGAGGCAGTGAGTACATCGCGAGTTTAACGCAAGCTTTTTTGTCCATTTTACATCCTCTTTGCATCCGTTGGTGCAGTGTGACAGGGGCTTTAGTTGAATGTCCTTCTTCCCATTTAGTGTGTTCTTACTGAGGCTTTATAGAGTGGCATTAGCACCCCCCTTGATCTTGATTGTATCTCTCTGTTAATGCCACTTAGGATTGCATTAGCTTTTTTGGTGCCTGCTGCACACTGCTGGCTCATATTTAGCTGGTTGTCCACTAAGACTCCAAGATCCCTCTCACAGTTTTGAGCTATTGAGCCTGGTTTCACCCAGTCTATATCTGTACTCTTGGTTTTTCTTGCCTAAGTGCCAAAGAAGGCTAAAGAAGGCAAATATTATCTTTCTCTCCCGAAACCCTTTTATTTAATTCCAGAAATATATTCCAGACAGTGGTTCTGCCATTTTTCCGAAAGTGCCAGACTGAGCTAGATCTCATTCACAATTTTTCTGATCGGCCAGATTGGACCAACCCTAAGGCACAGTGAAACACAGATTGGGAAAGCTCCAATTTATGAGACTAAATTGCTTCCTGCTACATTCTTAACCCTCTCCTTGGTTCACTGTGCTTGAGAAACCCAGCTCTCTGGCATGCTTGCCACACCATCTGGTTGCCCTAACAATATAATACTGCTGTTGGGAGATTACCAGAGATTATAGTATGATAGGCAACTTCAATGGCCATTTCACACCATCACTGTGTGGTGTTGGAATGGTATCTGCATGGTGGTGGTAGAGTCCAAAAACTTAAAATGGAGGTTGCAACACCACGATCAAAAGCTCCATATGTTCTGCGCAAAAAATAAAATAAAATAGGGATTCCATTACACTGCCACAAACTCCATTGAGAGTTTTTTGGGGATCTCCACCCCTTACAGTTGGAGTATTGTGATTGCATCATCAGCTGACAATCTAGAAAGTAAAGAGTAATACTTAATGCTGGAGAATGAATATGCTGGTGGATATGTCTTCCTCATCTTCTTCTGCTCCAGGTATGAAATCTCAAGGCCAGTGATGGGATGCTGTTGATGCTGATTCACTAGAATCAATCCGATTCTAGTGAACTGGTAGTTCTGACCATCAGCTGGCCCCACCCACCAACCCCCGCCCTATCCTGTCCTATATTTCCTTCTTTCTGGCTCAGTTGATTCATGCAGCACAGCTGATTTCTGTGTCTCAGCTGTTCTAATTACTGGGGCTGCCCTAGAAGGCAAGGAGTTGAACTTCAAATTGCTGTATTTTGAACACTGCCTGCGTGCTCTCACAGACCTGTTTCTTAAACCAGTTGCAGCCCACCACTGCCTAACGCCAGCCCTGCTGAGTAGAAAAGCACAAAGATCTATCAATGTTTTGATACTTTTGGTCATTTGGTAGACGTTCTGCAAAAGTGATTGGTGGTGGTGGGGGATTTCACAGCAAGAGGAGATGATTTTTTGAAAATCCATACCCTCCCATAAGACTTACAACTTAACAAATTTCCATGCCTGGCTTCTTTTCTCCCAAATGTATTATTTACATCTGTCATATATTTCCAGATGGTTATCTCATGTCCTCTTAGTCATTGCCTAACAGGGCTAAATATACTTTTTTTGCACTTTCCTCATAAGTAAGTCCCTTCACGCCAATTTCTCCCCATATTTGTTTTGTTTTTCTGATTGCCTCCTCATTTTAGTTTTCTGATAAAGTGCTAGAAAATTAAAAGTGTAAAAAACGCTAACCCAACTGGTGCATAGAAACCCTTCTTTGCTGCTGGGAATGGGTAAATCTGTAGATCGTTTTGTATAACGTTGTCATTTTTTTCAAGCATGATTTAATCAATTATCTTTTTTTAAAAAGAGGAGTTCTCAGTAATTATTTTTATTTACCTGCAAGGTGCCTAGTCTGATTAACTATGAGCAACAGTAGCATGTTAACAAGTACAATTTTCATGTACCTTTTCATCTACTTAAAAATTGGGTTCATATTTGCTTTTATTTTCCATAATCTATATGGAGAAAGAGGTTGCGGGTGACTTCTAATATATTTATTTCCCTGTTTCTACATCTTTGAATATTTTTTAAAATCCGAGAAGTGCATCATGAAATGCAGAGACATGTATCAAATCAAGAATAATTACTTCATTGTTCACATTTTGGTTCAGAAAGTAAGAATTAGACTGGTTTGTATTAAAATGAAGACAATTTTCTCCCTTTTTAATTCTTTCTTTGGTGTCTGCAGTTTGATAAATGCCTGGACTCTTGTCATTGACCAAACCAAAAAAAAAAAGTTGCTTTGGCAATAACAATAAAGTGAGGTAAGAGCCAAGAGAATTCCTGAGACTTCTTTGAAAGTTGATGAAAATATTTTAGGTATATTGTTTTTAATTTGGCTATCCAGGTCTTTAACTAACCAGTGGTGGGATTCAAAAAAATTTATTACCGGTTCTGTGGGTGTGGTTTGGTGGGCATGGCAGTTACTGCAAAATCCCATTCCCTCCCTACCCCACTAACCTGCTTTCCAGCTCCGTTCTCCTGTGCAAGGCAGCAAAAGAAGGCCCAACCAATCAGCTGGGATATGGGAGGCAGAGAATAGATGGAGGCAGGACCAGTCAGAGGTGGTATTTACCGGTTTTCTGACAAATTTCCGCTACCAGTTCTCCAGAATTGGTTAGAACCTGCTGAATACCACCTTTGTATCGAACCATTTCATATTTTCTCCTCCTAGCTAAAACTGATGCGATCTAGGTCAAACCACAAATTATAATTTTGAGCTAGGAATTTAGATTAAGGGAGGCATGAAAATAAAAAAGGGAAGCCTAAGCTCTACTACTTAACTAAAGTATTCTAAAATCTTGACTGGTGTTTGGATGTGGAAGATTAGCTTGTGCTATAGGAGTATTCATTCTGCATGCTCTGTGATCATTCTATAAATAAATAGAATTATCAGAAAATGTCACAAGCCTGACTAGAGCAAAGATATTATCTACATTTATTGATGACTGGAAACCTTTTATGGACTTTTTGTGTAAAAATGGAAAAAATAATTAATGGTTCTGATGATTAGAAAGGACAGGTTATAGAAAGAAGAAGAATATAAAATAACTTTATAGAGAGAAAGGTTAAAATATATTTGCGCTTGTAATTGCTGTGAAGAATATTGGAATCTACTTCTTATATCTTTTTTCTTTCTTTTCTGTTTTTCTTCATATATTTTTCCTTTGTTTTTCTTTTCTTTTGCCTTTGATTTGTTTCTTTCTTTTGCTGTTTATATTAGTGTTAATGTTAGTATTTGTATTAATTTTTATTTTCTTGTTTAAAAGTTTTAATTAAAAAACATTAAAAGGAAATGTCATAAGACTTTGGTGACCATCTTCCAAAAAAAACATCTGCTCTAAATAAATACTATACCTCTAAATCTTCTTAGAACTGGATGGAATGTTTTTTTAAGTTTTTGCGGGTACTTACATGAATGCAGTTCAGCTTCCTTCGGGTATTATCCCACGTCACTGTAATGCTTTTAAAGTTGTAAGCAACGTTTCAGCAGAATCTCATCTGCCATCATCAGGCTTCTGTATGGAGTTTGTATGTGGGTCAGGCTATCACAGCCTTTGGTTTTAAATTTGAGGCTAGCCTATTGTTGTGTAGGATGCTTTTTTCTTCATCCTGATTGGTTGGGAGTCTTGGTCTGTGTTTATTGGACTTGGAGTTTGTTTGTTTGGTGTTTCTGGTTTCTTCTGCTTGTTTTGTGGCTTTGATTGGCTGGCAACACTGTGTTCCTGAATGAGAGGCTTTGGTGGAGCTTGGCTTCGCGTGAAAGGACGGCTTATTTTGTGTTCATCCAGGCGGGTACTTATTCTTCCATTCTGGATGAACACAAAAATGCAGTAAAAAAGCTGGAACAAACCTCCTCACTAGTCCAACACATGAAAACCACAGGTCACAACATCAACTTCAATGGCACCAAAACCCTAGCCACTATAGAAAAAGAAGAGATGATTCCACCAGACTGTCAATCATTTGGAAGCCTGCACTCTCAAATAGAAAGATCTCCACACCACAAGCCAGGCAAACACCTGGGCACAAACAGACTCCCCTGATACCTCAGCTCAAACACACCCAACAGGCACCCAGATGAAACCTAGCTTCCTAATAGATGATAGCCGTCCTTTCACACGAAGCCAAGCTGCACTGAAAGCCTCAAACAGGAACAAGTGTTGCCAGCCAATCAAAGCCACAAAACAGACAGAAGAAACCAGAAACACCAATCAAACAAACTCCAAGTCCAATAAACACAGACCAAGACTCCCAACCAATCAGGATGTAGAAAAAAACATCCTGCCACAATAATAGGCTAGCTCAAATTTAAAACCAATGGCTGTGAGACCCTGACCCACATACAAACTCAATAAAGAAGCCTGATGGCAGATGAGATTCTGCTGAAACGTTGCTACAACTTTAAAAGCACTACAATGACGTGGGATAATACCCAAAGGAAGCTGAATAAAAGACATATATTCCAAATATATTCCAAATCAGTAGTTAGAATTATTTGGCCATCTCAAAGTTTATAGTCCTTTAGTTTTATAACAGGAAACCAATTGGTCATATTTGCTCATGTGTCACAACTTTCCTTTCCTTATGCCGTCTGTTGAATACATTACCCCTGAAAGTTCAGCATAAAGGAAGATGACTTCAAAGTTGAGGTTCACATTGATTTTTTAAAAATAATTATTTCAAACAAAGTTTGAAAGCACGTTGATGGAAATAGCTCTCTTCAAATGTGGTATTCAGCATGTTCTGACCAGTTCTGGAGAACCAATAGCGGAAATTTTGAGTAGTTCGGAGAACTGGCAAATACCGCCTCTGACTGGCCCCATCCCAATTTTTCCCTGCCTCCCTAGTCCCAGCTGATTGGTTGGGTCTTCTTTGTTGCCCTGCACAGAAGAATGGAGCTGGAAATCAGGTTAGTGGGGTGGGGACGGAATGGGATTTTGCAGTAACCTTCCTCCAGGGGTGGGGAGGGAATGGAGATTTTACAGTATCCTTTCCCTGCCACACCCACTAAGCCACGCCCACAGAACGAATAGTAAAAAAAAATGAATCCCACCACAGGCTCTCATGTCAGAGTTGCAGTCTCTTTGCAATTCTTTAGATCAGAAAAGCCCACTATGCAACCCAGATAAGTTGCTTCTTTATCATAGGAGAAGGAAAGGAAAAATGCTACATTAATAGCCACAGGTTGGAGGGAGAGGATTTCATTGGGGCCATGATCTGATATTTGAAACTTCAGCATTTTTTCCATATACCATCCCTCCTAATAGCATTAGCAATAGCAATAGCATTTAGACTTATATACCTCCCTTAACACTCCAACATCTAGGCCATTTATAATGTAAGCATTATTTTACCTGTTGCCTATAACAATCTAGGTCCTCATTTTACTGACCTTGAAAGGATGGAAGGCTCAGTCATCCTTGAGCTCTGTCTGGATCAAACTCCAGGCTGTGGATAGAGTTAACCACTACATCACCAGGGCAGAGAGATGTTTTGATATAGAATTAACATCAGAAAAAGCCATACACATTGAGGCCATTAATAACCAAGTGGAAAATATATTTGCATATAAAAGAGGAAATTCTAATAAAGGAGAATATTTGAAGCTCAGAGTTGAAATAAAGGATCCTTGGTGCTTTCAGAACTTGGTTGTTTTCTTGCAGACATTTCATTATCCAAAGTAGGTAATATCTTCAGTGTTAATAAGGAGTAGGGTTTGTCCTCACTTTACGTTCCATGTACAGTTACTGGCCAAACAGCCCAACCAAAGAACCTCCAAAACTGCTTCCATCAACACTGACAGTGCAAGCCAATATAACATAAACTGAGGACAAACCCCACTTCTTACTAGCTTTGATGATATTCCCTAGTTTAAAAAAACAACACAGCTCATAGTGCATGGAGGAGATTCTGGTTTCAAACTCCATTCCCTATTTTATGTGAATTTCTTATTCAATACACATGTATATATTATTGACATATACACATGTCATATATTTGTTTTATAATATAAATTGCAATATTATTTATGTTACAATTGATCTTTATCATATCATGTTATGTTGTCAGATATGATGTGTGTGCAGCACAGTATGATCCTACATGCATTTACTTTTTAGCATGTGGTCACAATAATAATATGCCAACAGAGATGTGCAGGGCACAGTTAAAAATTGATTACTGTTATTTGAAAGCCCTACACCAGGAGTGTCAAACTCACATCATTATGGCAGCATCACATAATGTATGGGGACTTTTTCCCCCTTTCCTAAACTGGGCATGGGCATGGCCAGCGCATGATTCATCTGGCCTGGGGGCCAGGAGTTTGACAGCCCTGCCCTACACAGATCTAGACAATGACTTCATTACCTTTATTGAGCAGAGCTGAGCAGTTTCTAAATCTACCAAGTAATAAACCAACATAAATAAAATTGCAGATTAAAATAACCAAGTGGGACATAGAAAATATGAAGTGTTTTGACTCTTTCCAAAAGTCATGCTGACTAGTCCTGATAGAAAATTGGATTCCAAAATATTTGGAGCCCCAGTACCATGGTGTTGTGTTACATAATCTAAATAGCACCTTTTCCTAAGTTTTCCTAAATGTGATGTTGGAAAGTATGGTAATGTCCTAGGTTTCCTCAGTTATGATTGTGAGAGATCCATAGCCATTACATGGAACAAGTCTTTAGAAGCACTCCCTAGTTTTTACACTGAAAAGATCCCAGGTACCAGAGTTTAGAAAGATCTTATGGTAAGGCTCTGAAGAGCCTAAATAAGCTGTAATGGTTTGACCCAAAGGATTAGCATTAGGAAGAAAAAGGACACATCATAACTTTCCTGTCTCATGCACAGAGGTGGATTTGTAGCTGTGCAGATGCAGATAGATAAATTCCACAAAACATCCATAACAAAGTACATTTATTGATACATCAGGTATCTTCATAACTCACATTTGTGATGAAGTTCTTCTATAATGACCAATCCTTTGTATATCAGCCTTGCAGGTAAAAGATAGTTATCTCCTAACCCATCTCGTAGCGGTAGAAAAAGCTGCTATGAGTTAGTTAGTCCAGGCAAGAATGAAGGAAACCTCCCCCAACCCCTCGAGGGTCAATTTAGTGACCAATAAGAATTACAGGTGTGGTGACATGACATAAACTACATTTCCCAGGATACCTACATGTATTTACCATGATGCATTCCCTTAAGGGGACAGCTCATAATTCCTAAGTAACTATCCAATTGCCGTAGACTGGCTGGGACAGCACAATAACTGTTGTATTCATGCTATTCAATAATGATGGTATCACGTTGATTAGTTTGTTGAGCAAAAGGGGAAACCGATGGCATGTCTTTCTTTTTCTATGTTCAGAGAAAAAACTGAGACGAAATCACAGTGGAGGAAAAAGTAGCCGGAAATTCACCTTGCATATTTGCTGGCAGCTATTGGCATTTGCACACTATCCTATTGAAGTACAGTTGATGACAGAATTTGTAGGAATTGAAGGCTTTCATTAGCAAACAAAATTTCCAATGAGTCTGATGGAGTTTAACTCTGAGAAAACTCAATGTTTTAGAAAGCTGACAGGCTGCCAATGGATCTTTTGTGAAGGGGAGTATCAACAAAAAACCCTTTCCGAGCTGACACTTATCTATCAAAACAACCTGAGCATCCGTGACAAAACTGACAGGAATCAAGAAGATTCATTAGAAAAATCTATCAGAAATCCCTGTTTGGGGAAAAAATCATTCACCTACCTTGAGGCTAGAGTACTTTTCTGCCTCACCATTTATTTTCTTTCTCAAAGCATTGACTGAAAAGGATGGAAAATAATGAATGCTGGGAGGTCATAGGTTTTAGTATATGTATTGGGGAAAAGGTTTAATAGGCAGACCTTGCTTGAGATGACCATGCAGATGAAGTATATTAGAGTCAGAGTTAGAAGGCCAGAGGGAGGAGGATGGAGTTTTACTGAAGAAGTTTCTGAGTACTGATTAATAGGATATGGGCAAAGATGTACATTTTGATTTTAATCTCAGACAGAAAGCATTTGATTACTTACAAAAAACAGGCATTCCTTCTTTTCTCTAATCTAGGTTTGCTCAACTAGTTTTCCCAAAATCCTTGTTGGATTTTTGAGTAGAGTGGCATACATAGAATAGAGAAGCCACAGCACAAAGACAAACCAGGATAAAAAATAAATTTGTTTTCTATACATACATGCACACACACACATATACACAATACATGTATATGCACATACATATATATGCATACACACAAACACACACTCACACACACGTGTATAAAATATTTCCTTTACATCTAATTCTACCTTCTGATTGATAAAATGTACAATATAGTGGCAGTTTTAGAAAGACTTTGTAGGATGCACTGAATGCTTACAACTCTGATACTTTGCATTCGGTACAGAACTGGTCCCATTTCTGAAAGCATTATTTTTCATTTCATGAAAGCATAGCATCAAGAATCTGTGTTAATGCAAGCAGGATTAACATTGTGACACCAGCAGCTGTCCAGATGGAGATTTGAAGGACAGGCAATTTTCCTGACTGATAAACGCATTTTGTTTACACATTGATTTGTACATTCAAGGAATGGGATTTTTAAAAAAATCATGTGTAGAGTAAGTACATTTCCCTTAATAAATATATTTGTAAACACTTTTCCCAGTACATTCTGTACTTTAAGTTAGAATTCTCCTGGCTTGTGGAAATTGAGACTGAGGTAATGATCACAACTTTTGCAGATGTTTTCCTTTCTATTCCACTAGAAGTAAGTTAGGATTGACTTACAGTACAAGTAATCCTCATTTAATGACAATTAAATATCTGACAATTACAACTGATGCAATACCTTGCATTCATGTATTTGTGACCATCACTGCTGGTTTCTGACAAGCAAAGTGAATGGAAAGTCCATTAGGTGACCTGAGTAGACATGGTGAACATGAAAGCCTTTATTATTACAGAAATTAAAATTGTGGTACTGGTGGCTCAGTTCTCCTCTCCACACATTTTTCTTGAATCCGGAAGTTATGGCATATTTATTTATTCTGATTTATTTATTATATATTGGCATCAAATATTAAGGTGACCTTCTTATGCCAGAACTTTTATAATGGTTTCACAAATATTACACAAGAAAAAAAGCAAATAATTATAGGGTTGAGATCTGTATCTGAGCACCAAGATACAAAACTAGAACAGATATGCAATTTGAAAGGCTGTTCAAATCTTTGGAACAGTAGCTTTCATGCTGCTTGCCATTCGCCATGATGCCTACAGTTGATGAGATTTGAAATTTAATACATGGATTGGAGGACATGAAGTTGCCTTTCTCTTGTGATAGCATCAATATTACTTTCACTTCTCGGTGATGTTACCTGGCATTCAGAGTCATCAATTGCTACCCGATTTCATGACTTCAGGGCTAAATATTACAAGTGTTGTTTTTCATTGGGTTGGGATTTGATTAACAGCTTTGATTTTAAGATAATCCACTGCAAATCTTTGACCAAATACTGATGAGCCTGCAAGTCCTCTATCCCTGGTTCTCAATGAGCAATTAGCAGGGTCAAGGGGAACTGATGAGCAATTTGAACATCAGTTTTTTTAATCAGAGCCTTTATCACCAAAAAGACCCAAATAATGAAGGAATGACTAAGTGAAACTAGCTGTCAACACATTATGATAATATGCTTTACATTTTCCATCTGGGTTTTCTCATCTTGGGTGCAGTAAACCCAAGCCTATATAAAGAGTACCTCATAGCCTTTTTTTTGTCTAAAAACTCTCCAAATCCAGATTTGTTGCCAAGTGTTCAGAGATATTTTTATTAGAAGCTTAAATAAACCACAATTTATGTAAATATTGTATTTTCTCACAGAAAACATTTTATTTTGAAGCTGCAGTTTGTATTCAGTAGGGTTTTTCTTGCCAAGATGTGAAAATAGAAATACTGTGATACCAAGAAAAGATTATTAGTAAATAAAGATATGTAAAACAGTTGAGGGGATGGAAATAAATCTCTGCTGGAAGTTCACAAATAGTTCATCAATTTTATATCAATACCATCCACGGTAGCTCTCCATACTTTCTATACATGAAAATGGCTCCTTCCACCGCTGAGATGTAATTATTTGAAATAGTACAGCTGAAAAGGGAAGAAGAACATGGCTTATTTTTTCCCCAGCCATTCCACACTAAGTACATGTAAATACATATGCAAATTTAACCCTAAATCCCAATCATAACACAGCATTATATAGAAATGCTTAGGCTCCAACACTATTGGCCCTTGATCCAAATAAACCTGGAAGTAGCTGTATACTGTACTGCATCCCATTAGGTCAGGTTGTATGTCCACATATGTCCCCAATGCCTACTTTGTCTGCTGACCAAGGTGCTTGTGGTCAGTGGGTTCCTCTTCTTATATTCTGTCTTTAAAATTGATATGGACAGATGACAACACCTATTTGACAACCCATGAACTCCATAAACATAAACCCACGATTATGTCTATGGAATTTTCTATGGTTTTCTATCCAATAAGACAAAGGGTCACTAAATAAGCACTAGAAAGGGAAATAAATACTATTCCCTCTGTTGTGAGATGGGTGGCATTTAAATTTAATAAATAAATATTGTACCACATTTTCACTTTGTGTTTGTAGTTTATGGCATTTGTTTTTGTAGCTAATATTTGATGAATGAAAAGGGGGCTATTCTGGCTCTTCTATTATGGCTTCAAACAAAAGACTAATGTATAATGGATGTATACATTGAACACAGTGACACCTTCTTAGTTTTCTATCATTCAGTTCTGTGAGGTGTCATTCTGTTTCAAATGCATCCAGGCATTCTGAAATCATTGCCTCTGGAAAAGCACCTGTCATCTTTGATCTGTCACTGTTCTTACACACAGATACAATAAGCTTCTGATTCTCCTAAACTTTCTTTGGACACCTTCCAAACAAGCAGCAAGCAAGTCACATAAAAAATGAATGGTACATATAAACCTATGTTATGAATATTTACTTAAACATAGTTCCACTAATTGCAATGGGAGAGATGCCCTAAATCATCCTTCCTCAGTAGATGAGTTGAATGGCATGAGCATAAAGGTATCTTCTTTCCACTTGTATAGATCATGAACTCTGTCTCAGATATGGAGGTAAAATATGGTTATTATGATAAATAACCATGATAGCCTTCTAAATGGCTGTTTTCCATTTTAAAGGCAGACCAATGCTTGCCATCACTACCACTTATGAGGCAAATTTCAAAGTTTAAATATATGTTCCAATCAATCAGCCATTAGATGATTTGATGTTCTAATATTTATTACATTAGCTTTCCATTCTCCTCCAGGATATTACAAAATACAGAATAATAACAGAGTTGAAAGGGGTTTTGGAGGTCTTTTAATTCAACCTCCTGCTCAAGCAGTAAACCCTACACAACTCCAAACAAATGGATGTCTATTCTCTCCTTAAATTACTCCATTTAAGTGATGGAGCACTCATAACTTCTGAAGGCAAGTTGTTACACTGGATAATTATTCTCACTGTATAATTAAAATAGAATCAAAATCACATGAAGTATTAGTACCACTTTATAAAGCCTTAGTAAGGCCACACCTGGAATACTGCATCCAGTTTTGATCACCACATTACAAAAAAATATATGTTGAGACTTTGAAAAAAGTGCAAACAAGAAAAACTAAGATAATTAAAGTCCTGGGACATGATTGCAGGATTCCAGTATTTGAGAGGCTGTCACAAAAAAAAAAAAAAAAAAA
>BHFT01000675.1:0-24381 GCA_004320025.1 Laticauda laticaudata | reverse complement strand
TAAAAAAAAAAAAAAAAAAAAAAGAGCCATCTCCTCTTAGGGAAGGAGGAGATAGAGGTCCACCTGAAGGGGCGCGCTGAAGAATTTGCAGATTTTCTGGAAGACAAAATTGCTCGACTTAGTTCCCAGTTAGATGCCGGCATGGTTGCTGATCCAGTAGAAGCTTCTGTGGCAGTTTCTTGCCCTGTTATCTGGGAACAGTTTGGCCCTGTTCCTCCTGAGGAAGTGGAGAGGATCCCAGGGTGTATGCGCATGAGCACCTGTATTTTAGAACCATGTCCCTCCTGGCTTATGAAAGCTTCCCAGGAGGTGACAGGCAGGTGGACTCTGGCAGTGATTAATACTTCTCTACAGGAGGGGATGGTGCCCCAGTACTTTAAGGAGGCTATGGTCCACCCTCTTCTTAAGAAGCCATTGCTGGACTCCACCTGGTTGGATTATTTCCGACCTGTCTCCAATCTTTCCTTTTGGGGGAAGATTGTTGAGAAAGTGGTTGCGCAGCAGCTCCAGAGGTTTCTGGATGAAATGGATTATCTCAACCCCTACAGTCAGGATTCAGGCCTCAATTTGGGACAGAAACAGCATTGGTTGCACTTTTGGATGATCTCTGATGGGAGGGGGATGGGGTAGTGCATCCATGCTTACTCTACTTGACCTCTCGGTGGTTTTTGATACCGTTGGCCATGGAATTCTCCTGAGATGGCTTTAGGGGATGGGAGTGGGAGGCCTTGTGCTGTCTTGGTTCACTTCTTTCCTCTGTGGCCACTCTTAGTCAGTGTTGATAGGAGGAGAGAGATCCAATCTTCACCCACTGCTTTATGGGGTTCCGCAGGGCTCAGTACTCTCTCTGCTCCTGTTCAACATTTATATGAAACCGCTGGATGAGATCATCCATCACCATGGACTAAGGTATCACCAATATGCTAATGATACTCAGCTGTATGTCTCAGCCCATGGTGAGTTAAGTGTTGCTGTGTCATCCCTCTCACAATGCCTGGAGGGAGTTTAGGCTGTTAGGGGCTGGATGGGGAGAAACTAAACCCATGCAAGACCAAGTGGCTCTGGGTCTGGGGTTCATTGATTCAGAGAGAATTACCACCTTTAGTCTTGAATGGGGTGGCACTTCCCAAACAGATCCTGTGCATAATGTGGGGGTTCTCCTGTACTCATGACTCCTGTTTGAAGAGCAGGTGGCAGTCGTGGCCAGGAGGGCCTTTGTGCAACTGTGAGTTGTGCACCAGTTACTCCCTTTCCTGGATCAGCGGCCCCTACTCACAGTCACTCATGGCCTGGTCATTTCCTGTCTTGATTATTGCAATGTGTTCTACATGGGGCTGCCCTTGAAGAGCATCCGGAAGCTCCAGTTAGTGCTAAATGCAATGGCCCACATGGTTTTATGCAGACTCCAGTGTGCACATATATCACCTCTCCTACAGGAGCTGCATTGGCTGCCAATTTGCTTCTGGGTACAATTCAAGGTGCTGGTTGTCACCTTTAAAGCCATTCATGGCTTGGGTCCAGGTTATCTGAGGAAACATCTCTTGCCAGTGACATCTACCCAACCCATTAGAGTGGGGAGGCAGAGAATGCTGTGGGTCCCACCCCGAAGGAGATACACCTGGTGGGACCTAGAAGAAGGGCCTTCTCTGTGGTGGCTCCATCTCTCTGGAACATCAATCCCCCAGAGATTAGAATGGCCCCCTCATTAATACTATTCCGAAAGGCACTGAAGACCTGGTTTTGCCAGGGGGCCTGGGGAACCCAGAGAGGGATGGAACCCATCAACTGACTAGTGTGAACCGCTGTCATCAGGGTGGGGGGTGGGAGTTGGTTTTTAGGGTTTTGTTTTGTTTTGATTTCCTAAATTTTATTCTATTGTACTTTGCTAATTTATTTGATTCTTTTTGTTAGTTCTTATTCTTTTTATTTTTATTTTAAATATGATTTTACATTGTGTAAGCCGCCTCAAGTCGCCATGGGTGAATAGGCAGCAATATAAATCAAATAAATAAATCAATAAATCAATAGGAAGGGGTCATCTTGTTTTCCAAAGTACCATAGGGCATGCTAAGAAACAATGGATGTAAAATAAGGAGAGAAGCAGCCTGAAATTAAGGACAGACTTCTGAACTGTGAGAACAATTCACTAGTGGAATGCATTGCCTTCAGAAATTGTGGGTGCTTCATCACTGGAGGTTTTTAAGAAGAGACTAGACAGCCAATTGTCTGAAATGGTATAGGGTTCCCTGCTTGAGCAGGGGGGTGGATACATTATATAATTATACAGTGAGATATACATTATAATGTATATCTTACTGTTCTCACACAATATACATATATTGTTCATCTTTGTTATGTTCCTAGTTAGTTATCTTTTGTTCTATGTTAAAAAGATGCTAGTGTAAGTTAGTGTGACTTTTTAAAAAAAATGGGGGCTGCTCCAAACCCTTTATTATTTTATCTCACTTTTCATGAATCTTTCAACTGCAGAGAGCAAAACTGTATAGAATATTCAAAGAAGGTTCACTGTATAGATCTGTTATCAGATTGGCAGAAATATTTTTCATTTTTTCCCTAATGATCCCCAAGAAGTGTTTTTTTGTTTGTTTGTTTGTTTGTTTACAGCAGAAGCAGTAGCATTCTAGGTCAAAATTTCTGCAATGCATCACATGTCAGATTCTCCTTTAATCAGTCAGTATAATCTCAGACACCATAATTTGACATATGAAATTAAGCAATCTTTACCACAAAGTGTATAATTTAACATTGAATGACATTTCCCATTAAAGTGTCATTTTCTCCAGTTTGGAGCAGTGGTTCTCTTAGGTTCAAACTAGCTTAAATAATTTGGCTATCAACAACAAACATGATCATTACTCTGCTCAATCTTATTGGTAGTACTTTTATGAAAAAGGACAGGTCTCAGTAAGATTATTAGTATCTTGATATCTATTTTAGGAATGGAATGGAATGGAATAGTTGGAAGGGACTTTGGAGGTCTTCTAGTCCAACCCCTTGCTTAGGCAGGAAACCCTATATCATTTCAGACAAATGGTTATCAAATCTCTTCTTAAAAACTTCCAGTGTTCTAGAGGCAAGTTGTTCCACTGATTAATTGTTCTGTCAGGAAATTTCTCCTTAGTTCTAGTTGCTTTTCTCCTTGATTAGTTTCCAACCCTTGCTTCTTTTCTTGCTTTCAGGAAAGAAAGAAAGTATTTGGAGAATAGCTAGACTCCCTCTTCTTTGTGGCAACCCCTTAGATATTGGAACATTGCTATCATGTTATCCCCAGTCCTTCTTTTTATTAAACTAAATATACCCAATTCCAGCAACTGTTTTTTATATGTTTTTACCTCCAGACTTCTAATCATCTTTGTTGCTGTTCTCTGCACTCTTTCTAGAGCCTCAACATCTTTTTTACACTGTGGCGACCAAAACTGGATGCAGTATGGTATACAAGTGTGGCCTTACCAAGCATTATAAAGTGGTATTAACAGTTCATGTGATTCTTGACTCTATTAATGCAGCCTAGTGTAGTAGCGGTTGCATAGTAAAAATAGAAAGAATGGTCAAAAGCAGGGGTGGGATGCTACCGTTCTGCCCGGCTCTGTAGAACCAGTAGCTCTGAAGAGCAGCAGACACAGAACTGGTTCTGTGTCTGCTATTGTTTGGCCCACCCACCCGCCTGGGCTCTTACATATCCTTTATTTTAAAAAAGCACAGCTGAGGTTGAAAAAGCTGTAAAAAAGTGCTTTCTGAAATGCTGCGCATCCACGCACAATGCTTATCAGCTGTCCCAATGGCTCAGATAATGGTGTAGTACATACAAAATGCAAATACAGAACCAGTAGTAATGCCGGTTGAATCCCACCCCTGGTCAAAAGCCTTGTGTGAGATGAAGGACTGTGGTTGCCAAATAGTCTTTAAAAGCAGGTTTCATCTTTAAACAAAGAAAGATAACTTCTATAAGTTCAGTAAAATTTGTGCTAATGCCCTTCACAGTTGCTACTTGCAAATCTGGTAACCCTAAAGAGGGCAAGGAAATCCAAAATGTATTGTGTTTCACAGATGTAAAGGAGAAAAGCAAGATTTTCAGCTTGGCAAATCTCATTATGGGTTCATGGCAAGGACACACAAAATAAATTTTAAAAAAGTATTTTGTTCTTAAAATGTCTTTATAAATGATTAATAAAACCATAAGTAGATAGTAAGACAATTTTTCCCAACATTAAGCAAATTGACACTGCATGTTTATATATTTTAAAACACTGAAATCAGTGTAGATTTTTTTTTCTTTTGCCTTGTAAAAAGACCTTTCCTAATAAGCAGGTTTGGGGAGAAAAGGGAGGAGAGAAGAAAAAACCCAGCCATCTGGATAATGCACTACATTTGGAGAAAGCCTCTTGCAACACAAAACTCATTTCAGGTTCAGCATGTTGTTATCAAGTAATTGATAATTGCTCACAAAATGAAGGGGTTTTAGACTGGAGCTGCTCTGTCACACTGACAGCATTGCCGTAACAAATAGTGTGGGGTTTTTTCCTTCTTCATTGTAGGGTACATGCTTTACATTCTATTTCAAAGCAGCTGAATGTATGTGTGCACACTTCTGTGTGGTTACTATATATTATTCAGGAAAACAATTGCCTTCCTTATTTTTTCTGGATGTTTAAGAACTATTGAATTAGCAGATTTCACTAAGCAAGGATTGGTAAATCATGGATGATTGAGTAAACTACAATTACATACGTTTTTGCAAACAGAGTAAATTATGAAGCATGGTTTCAAACCACAATAGCTGGGTAACAGATACCAAACCAAAAACAAACTATTAGAGCTTACTGCAATGCAAACAAGGATATCTATTGAGACTGAAGGTTTTTTAAAAGAATTCTTACCAAATATATATTTTTTTCTAGTCCATGATGGAAAATGTTACAAAACCGTAGCATTTTGCAAAAGTATGTCTTCTGTATAATGTTGAAATTGGGCATGAACTTTGCAACCCCAGTGATGAATAGCAATAGCACTTAGACTCATATACCACTCTGCAGTGCTTTACAGCTTTCTCTAAGCTGTATACAGAGTCAGCATATTGTCCCCAACAATTTAGGTCCTCATTTTACTAACTTTGGAAGGATGGAAGTCTGACTCAACCCTGAGCCAATCCAGATTGAAATGCTGGCAGCTGGTAGAATTAGCTTGCAATACTGCATTGTAACCCTTGTGCCACTGTGACTCATGAAGACAGAAACATTGAGGTTCTGGATAATAATTGAGAGTCCAAACTATTTTAGATCAATGGAAGACTCCAAATTCTATTTGCAAAAGGCCCCATGTTAAAACACCAGGTGTTCTAAGATATCACTTTGAAAGACTAACAAATGAAATCTCAAAGAATCATTTTCAGTTATATATCTAGTACCAACTGAAAGAGATGCCACCATTTTAGGTAGGTAAAGGACAATGTTCTAAAAATATGTGACTATAAAGATATGAAAACGTTCTATTTAATCTCACATACAAAACTCCAGAACTAATATAGTATATGGTGAATCCTCTAAGGACAGGCAGAAGCCACAGTTTTTCCATGTTGAACCGAGTCAATTTGCATTAAAATTAACATTTTGAAGAATAGATTCAATAATGGCTTTTGTTAATGTTTAAGAGATGACTAATTGCCAGCTTGGGTTGTGATTATTATCCAAGCTGGAATAGTTTCCTACCTTTACCCCCTCATTTGACATTTGTATGTTTTAGGCTGCAATACATTTTCAAAATCAATATATGGCATTGGATGTAATATTTAGGTCTTTTATCTCAGAGGGATAAATATAGATCACAGANCCCTCATTTGACATTTGTATGTTTTAGGCTGCAATACATTTTCAAAATCAATATATGGCATTGGATGTAATATTTAGGTCTTTTATCTCAGAGGGATAAATATAGATCACAGAATCTTAAAATGTATGAGTTGGAAGGAACCAATTCATCCAGTCAAACCCCTTGCTGAATGTTGACAGTCTGAGAGGTTTTTCTCACTGTCTGTTTTCCTTTCTTCAAATGAAGATAATCAGAAATCTGGGGGCTGCTGTTGAGATTGAGATATACTTTAAAATACTTTTAAATTTCTTTTTTGTTAACATCTAAGTGCCTTGAAATGTTAGCACTTGTTCTCTGGCTGAATCAAGAACAATCTTTAAGGGCTGATGTGAATGAATTTGCGTGAGAGCTGGGCAAAAGAGGTGGAAACAGTGAGATGGTCCAGACACAAACCTTAGCATAGTTATTTAATCAAAATGGGTAAATATGTAATGTCCAGAACCAATATGGCTCCAGAACCCTTCAGGATTGCCATTCAGTCAGTAATTTTTCATGTAACAAACAGGAATAATATTGAAATAAGCAAATGAATGAATCAGATTACATTTAGTTTATTTTTCCTTGCCCCACCCTAACTTCTTGTTCAGTACCAATGTCTTTTGGGGATTGGCACTTCATTGTACCAATTCGAAAATAACTATGACCCTCAACTTTGAAAAGGGTATTGGTTGCCTGAGTTAAGGCACACAAATCTTAGTAAAGGCCTGTCACAATCAGCGACGGATGCAAAACGATGTAAAAAGGACACAGCTATGCAGAATGAGAGAAATTTCCCATCCTGTTGTTATCCGCTCTCAAAGTGCCCCAATTTGCAACAAGAGTGGACAACAATGGAAAAGGAACGGATGGGGAGAGGATGTAGCAAAGGATGTTAAGCGGATGCTCAAGCGGAAGCCCTAAGCGGATGGAAGGCGGCATGAAGGCGATGGCCACATCTGCAAGGCTTCTGGGGGAGAACACCGAAGCGGACCAGCACGGAAGAAACGGATGCAGAGCAGATGCCTAGTGGATGAACGCGGATTGCATCACGGACGCCTAACGGAATGCCTAGCAGATGCAAAGCATTCACTGCACATTGGGGAGGATGATGGCATCAGCCTCGCAGATATAAAAGGATACAGGCCGCAAGCAGGTCACCATTTCAGAGGAAAGAACCTGCTGCAGACACACTTCAGCCAACAACCATGGGGGAAAGAAGAGGAAGCCTGTGCCCTACTCCCTGCAGCCCCTGGCAAGAAGGACAGGACCACATCCCCCCTTGGCGCTGACTCTGCTTCTTCTGGGGGTTCCGCTACTGGGGCTGACTCTGTGGTGCTGGTGCTCTGCTAGGTGCTGCTCCTGGTGCGGTGTTTCTGCTGGTGCTGACTCTGGCTGGGTGCTGCTCCTGGTGCTGGTGCTTCTGCGGTGCTGCTGCTGCTGTGCTCCTGTGCTGCTGGTCCTGCTGGTGCTGCTGGTGCTGCTGGCCTGCTGCTGGCTGGTGGTGGTGGTGTGGTGGGCCAGCCCCAAAGAACCTCAAAGCCCTACTGATGGAGGGCCCAGAAGGCCCTAGCCAGAGGAGGAAAGAGGCATTCCGTGAGATAAGGGTGAGAAGGAGACAGTACTCCATGGCAGAGGAACATAGGGATGAGTGCTCGAATGGCTGAGGGAGAATGAATATCTCTGGAGGAAGGGACACAGGCTCTATAAGAACACCAAAGTGGAACAGGCCGGTTTGGAGAGAGAAGGCAGAGAGGCCGGCTACACTTCGGATGTCGCCTCGGGTGGTGTAAGCAACATGCACAACCGGTAGGGAAGCTGCACCTGAAGAAAGTCTGGCCAGGCCCACGGTCAAGCTCACCGATCGGAGACCTACATGATGGCCAAGTGCAGCTCCTTGCAGGTGAGGTCTGCCACCCGAGGCAGCAGCCCCTCTGTCAACGCTCTCTCTCAGGCAGACCACAGAGAGCCAGTCGCTCTTCTGGCCAAAGGAGTCAGCTCCTGTGTCCAGGCAGGTATCTGTGGAGAGCCGCCACGATGGAGACCCCCACGACAGCTGCACTCCCATGGCAGAGCACGTGGAGGACCCCCTGACGCAGTGGAGCAAGAGGAGGCCACTGCAACCAGAGGACCAACACACACACCCACCCCCAGCTGCCAACCTCCACAGAAAGCAGGCAGAAAGCTCGACCGGGAGGGCAGAGCCACACTGTCCTGCTGGAGATCAGGGACAACCATCAAAAGCAGCGTAGATTCTCCTCTCTCAGCTGGTACAACACCGACATACCATCCCTGCTAACAGAAAGCCCTTCTCACTACGTCAACCAGACCTCATGGACATGTCGAATCCCAGTACCAAGGTGATCAGGAGAGGATCGAGCAGTCTTACTGCACACCTCCAGGCCAGTTGAACCTGCTACCACCCAGTCCAGCTGCTTCCTCCACCCCAGGTGATTTCACAGCCCTTCAAGGCTTTCTCAGCCCCTCAAACCATTCCCAAGGCCTAAATGGCTACCCAGGAGTTTCCAGCAGCACATGGCAGCCCGTCCCAGCTCCCGAGCAACGAAGGTTATCGTGCAGAACGCCACAGGTGCTCACCAATTCCACTATGATGCCAACTGACGGCACAGATGCTACAGCCCGGTTGTAGACCCACAGATGCCACCGGAGATGCCTCATCGGTCATCACCAGCTCGTTCACCTGCATGCACCGGATATTACCCACTTGGAATTCGTACACTCCTTCGCTGAGACCGCACAGCCCAAAGCTGCCTCAAACAGTCTGTCATGGGGTCTTTGGACTGTACACCCCATGTCCATGGAGGAAGGGGGCTTCTCACATCAACGGTAGAGCCAGCTCTCTGAGAGCTTCCTCACAACACCAATCCCCTGTTGAACTCTCGGGGCCAGGCACACCAATGGTGCCTCAGACAGCATCTCTCAGCCACTGCCACTCTCACACACCTGGACCCTTCACGATGCCTGAGACAGGACGCCTCAGAGTGATACTGAGAGCGCCCCACAGAGCGGGTAGTGTCGCACTACCCTGTGTGATTCACCTTATCTGCGTGGGCGACACTTGGGTCAATTTTGGCCCTTGAAACAGTTTGTTATTAATAAAGGTTATCTTTGCTCACAAAGTGCACTTGGTTCATCTTTAGTAAAGAAAGTCTTGTGGTAAGACTCTATAAGTTTCAGCTTTGCATGCTGTGGGCTGGGTGAAGGATAGCAGTGGGATGGGCAGATACTGTGGGATGGGTAAATAGCTGTGGGAGGGTTAGGCTGATGTAAAGAGGTAGGGATCACCGCAGGGATACCTGTGGGATGGGTAGAGCTGTGGGATAGATAAACCTCCAGTGGAAGCCATAGTGAGGGACTGTATGGGCAACCCCGCCAGGTGCCACACTAATGGTCCTTAATATCAAGTAACAATTTTAATAATTCATTCAACACATTCAACATAAACACAACTCTTTATTAAATGCCTGTTCATGTAAGGGCACTCAACATACATGGCTACAATCTCATCCGTGTGATGAGACAGGCTGAAGGAAGGCATCCATTTAAAGCATCTACAATCCTGTCTTGCCATCTCCACTGCTCAGCTGGGGAGTTGCACCAGTGTTTCAGGAGGTTGCGCTGCTTCTTCCTTCCACGTAAGCTCTGTGGGGCCTTGTAGCATCCACAGTGTCTATCAGGTTCGTCCTTGCCTCTATTCACCAGGCTCCAGTCCCACTGCCTTGTTGCACAGGTCCACAAGCCTGTCCTGCCAACAACCTGGTTAGCGGGAGCGCATGAATGTGTAGCATGCAGCAAGCTTACACGACTGTTCCTCCCGTCTCGCGGTGATGCTGCATGGTGTAGAAGTATGGAACCTGTTGGCCAGGATGCCAAAGGCGTCTCCAACACCCGCCTTGCCTGGACAGCCTGTAGTTGAAGAATACTTCGTTCAGCGCTAGGGAATGTAGGAGCTCATGAGTAGGTTCCTGAGGGAAGAAGGCGTCATCCCACACGATGAAGTAGGGCACATCTTGTGTGTTCGTTGAGCAGGGGGTCTGGATCTGGGAAACCCATGAGGAGGTTGCATTCCAGCCCTCCTTGAGTGTTGTATACCTTGGGCATCTGAAGCTTCCACTCGTTGCTGAAGCCATTCGATGTACAAATGAACTTGTAGCTTCAGCATCGGACGCATCGGCTGAAGAGGATGATGCTGAAGGAGCCCTTGTAGTTGAAATAAGTGGATCCCTGAGTTGGCTGGAGCTTTGCAAAGGCCACGTGCTTCCCCATCTATGGCTCCCAACGAGTGTAGGGGGGAAGAGTCCACTTCTGATACCGACGCTCTGCAACTTTCTTCCAGCCCTTCTTCATGGAGGAGGCACTGGAGGGGGAAAAAGGGCTTTCCCCCTCCCAGGGTTAAAATTCTCCCGAAATTGAAGGGCCCCCCCCCTTGGCCCCACCAAAAACCTTTTCCCTTCCCCCCCCCCTCCTGGGGACCCAAAACAAAAATGGCTGATGGTGTGTGGGCACCCTCCAAGCAATACAAGCAATGTTCCTGTACGTCGTCCCGGTGGCCAAGTGGCACCAGAGTCCAGTGCCACCTTCAGCCCGGCAGGGTTCCAGGCTGGGCCAGAAGTTGGTGTTTGCCTTGGTCAACCTGGGTCTCAGCCGCTCCAAGAACTTTCGTCAAACATGGCTGGCGGCATCCTCATGAAGTTCTGGATTGCACGAGTGTCTTTGTCCTCAGCTCCACCAATCAGCTGTATACAGTCCGTACTTGCTCTTCTCGGCGACCATCTTCGACTCAGACACTTTTGCCGCCTCCTTTTGCTTCGTGTAGAAACAAGGTTGAGAAGAGCCTGTAGATGGCTTCGCACTGTTGAGAACGATGTGGCTTAGCCAAAAGGAGTGTGGATGTTCCTGTGGAGTGACTGGATGCTGTGGAAGAGCAAGAGCAAGAGCAAGGCTGAAGAGGTCTGCACCGCAGGGCTGCTGGACTGAAAGTGAGATCCAGGTGAGTTTCCTCCCCCTTTTATCAGGAAATATAGGTTTTCCGCTAGGTTGTCCTTTGCATACTCTTAACATCCTGCAGAACATCCTAAATATCTAAGATACGTCCCCTATATGAACGTTTTTCTGTTTTAATGCTTTCTATGCAAGCTGCATTCACTTTCATCCTCTACGTCCGTGCTAAACTACGCTGCGTTCGTTCCCGCGTCCGTTTCGCTTCCTCCCTGTGTCAGCTTTCCGCTGAGCGGATGCGCAGTTGCGCGGATGCGGCAGCGTGCCTAGCAGTATGAGCAGACCGTAACGGATGGATGACGGACGTTAACGGATGTTCCCCATAACTGCATAGCGGATGTAAATGGACGTGTTTGATACATTTTCCCCGCTCAAAAAGTTGTCGTGCAGCTCAAAACATTTTTTTTCTTTTTATGAGCGGATAAATCTCAGTAAGAGCGGATGCTGACGGATAGAGAGTAATGAAAAACGTATTTAGTGAGTACACGAATGGATGCATCGCGTTAACCAAACGGAACCAACGGATGGCAAGTGTTTCTCTCCATTTTACATCCTCTTTCCATCCGTTGGTGCTGTGTGACATGGGCTTTAGTGAATGACCTATAGGCTAAATCCTGGGGAATCATTGCCAATCAGAGCATAGAGAAGGAAGCACCCTCTCCTCCATCACTTCTACGTATAGCTTCAGTGCACCATAGTTAGGTCCAATTTTCTTTCAGCCATTTCCCCAGCTCAGAAATGTTCTAAGGAGCTGCATTGTTTCCTCAGTTCCAAAATGTGATGATCTTCAATTTCAAATGTTGTCCCTACTCAGGTCCTAAGGTGACAGAAAGAGATGAGGGGCTGACAAGGCCCAATTTATAGCCTGTTGTCCAAGGCTAGCACCATCCATCTTGGGTCTAACTCAGAATCTCCAGACAGGTCCTATTTTCTTCCTGCCTTTCTCACAAGTATTGAATTTGTCAGCAGTATATTAACATTCTGTGAAAACATCTATTCCGGACACAGCTAGTGGCTAAAAGAGAAAGTTTTGTCTTTGTAATAAATACCCCTGAAGTTTTTCCAGTAAAAATCACAACCCATGTCTCTAGTTCCAGGGACAGAAAGTATCATACCAGCAGTATTTGTGTTGTTAATTTTAGTTTTGCCCATTGCTTTTCCATCTCATTCTTTTTATAGCTGACAGCATGTTATGAGAGAGGCTATAGTTCAATGGCAAAGCACTGGGCATGCTTTGTTTGAAGAGAGATGTCTCAAATCAAAAGACCAGGTAGTTGAAACTTATTCCTCCTAAGAATTGCCACCAGTTAGAGTGTAAGGCCTGACCTAGGGGTCTCCACATAAATCCCACTCATATAACTACTTAATAGTTTTCTCTCCAATATTCTTTGCTTCTGAAGCCAGGTAATCACGAAAGATGAAGGTGGATGGAAATCTAAAGTACTGAAATAAATATTGGAATTAAACTAACAATTTATTCAGCCAGTTCCAATCTGCTTTGATTTTATTCAAATCATAGATTCAAATTAAAATACCACAGTTATTTCATTCAAATTTGCTGTTTAAGATTTGAATTCCATTTGAGCTGCTTTGAGATTTGATTTTTTAAAAAATCATCTGTAGGCTGCAATAGGGAGACATCAATATGCTTCATATTCCTCACACACATCTTTTAAAATAGAACAGTAGAAACAGAGTATCTATGGAAAGGCTTTTAAAAAAATGGCACCCAAAACCCCAATCAAACGGGTGGGGCCTTCATCATAATTTTTATGACAGCTCTGTCTGCAAGATATGCCTTAAAGCAGGGATTAGGCAAGGTGTAGTACCCTTTACATTATTCACCAAAGAACCTATGCTATATAACAGAATCCATGCAAATAGTCATTAAAAAAACACCTTCTGATATTTTCACTTGCTTTTCTAGAGAGTTAGCTTTAGATGTCACTAGAAAATGCCCATGACTTCTTCTTATGATTTAGCTTTGCTTCCTCTGATTTCTGAGGTTCCAGCTTAGCACAACTGTTTGCCAAGGCAGATCCCACTAGGAAATGACTTCTATCACTGACAAGTGGTTGAATGTCAGACTAATCAAAGCACACTAGCAGACTTAGGCTTTCAAAGGATGGGTTATGTCAGGTTACTAGAAATACCCAGCAGAGGTAATAGAAGCAGGCTGGTATAGGGACATAATGAATCATAAGGTCCCTGGCAGAGCAAAAATGATATTTTTATTCCTATGACTCCTTATTCTTAAAAGCAGAAAGCATTTGGTTTTCTAAGTGTCGGCCTAGTCTAATTCACTGATTTTCAAGCAACTTAAAGCTCTTCCAATCATATCTGTACAATATAAAAGTAAGGAATGACCCAAGTGTGCATATTGGATGGATCTGTCTTGGATCCATATTCAGAATGCTGAGGGCTGAGATGAATTTCCAATTTGGCCTGCAGGATCAACACAAAAGTGGAACATTCCATTAATACGAGGGCTATCCACAAAATAGATTACGTTTTGCAAAAGAAAAAAAACAAAGTGTAAGAAAAAAATTTTATTATATACACTTGAAGGTGACACTTAAATACTACTTTTCAACATATTCACCGAACAAATTGAGGGCAACATAATTAACGACAATAGCACTTTATCTAGCGGTGAAAAGCTTTGTAATTCCTGTTCATAAATTCAGCCAGCCTGAAGATTTGAGCGCAGTCAGTCACCCGCGCCGCAGTTCCGTTCATCGTCAAAGCCATTGTGTTCCAAGACAGGTCTTTGATCCGCTCGGAAACAGTCGTAGCTCGCTTGTGCAGATCGGGCTGTAGGGCGGATGAGGAAAAAGCTCCACTTGAAGCTTCAGGACCTTTTCGAGTGTGATTTGCTGTATTGGTCGGCATTGTCATGCAAAAAGAAAATTTTGAGCTTACTTTCCTCTCAGCTTGTTCTGAATTGCTTTCTTAGTTTTTGCAACATTCACATACCTCACAGAGTTTATTGTGGCACCATGTTCCAGAAAATCGATAAGAAGCACTCCTTGCCTATCCCAAAAAACAGTCACCATAATCTTCCTTGCAGAGAATGTTTGCAAAAAATTTCTTGGTTTTTTGGGAATTTGTGTGCCCCCACTCCATAGACTGCAATTTGATCTCACTGTTCACATGTTTGACAAGTCTCGCTCCAGTTACATTCGATAGAAATGAATCTCCATCTTGTCTAAGAGTACAGAAATTCAATGATGCAGCCATACGCTGACTCTTGTGGTTTTCTGTCAGGATTTTTGGCACCCATCTTGCACAAAATTTGGTAGCCTAGCATTTTGTGTACAATTCATGCAACAAACTGCATGTAAATTGTGGAAAACAAGCGAAAGTTCCATTACTGTGAAACGTGGTTTTCACGAATCTTGTCATCGACTTTCACGACCATATCATCAGTCACAATGCTCAGACATCCATCCACTGTTCATTGAACATTAGTTCATCCATTTTTAAATTTATGCACCATTGCGCATTCCACCTTCAGTGATGATGTTGTCTGTACACTTCACACAGTTGCTGAAAAATTTCAGTCGTTTAGGGTTTTGGCCAACAAAAAACCTTTCACTGATCGCACCTCACAACTGTGGATTTTCAATTGCAGCACACATTTCAAACATTTGCTGTGAAATAACGGGCAATGATACAACCTCCCACTAGCATGAAAGATGCAGACAAAGCGGTGGATGTACAGACCGAAAGATGGCACATTAGCTCCGCCCCTTCTTGCTACAGACAAATGTAATCCATTTGTGGATAGCCCTCATATGAGGGACCAGCAAAGTCGAGCATGTTAAACAGCAATAACCATGAATACAGTAAAAATGTTGACGTCCAAAGTGATATTAGCCTTTCCACCCTAAAAGATCTTTAAAGCACAAAGAATTTATGTGAGAACAAAATCACATCAAATGTGAGTTCATAGCCAGTTAGCTCACATTAGCAGTTATCACAGCTGAGAACCTGATCATATCATTCATACTTACTTAGATACCTTCAACATCTATGATAGTGACTGATTCTGGTTTGCAACAGCTTCGGTGGCAGGCAGGACATCTGCGATCGTGCAAGTGTTGCTGGGTGCGCCACCAGAGCGCCCGAGCAGCCTGGCTTCGGCTAAGCCACGCCGTAGAGGTTGTGAGACGGGAGATCCAGAGCAACAAACAGAAAACATCAAAAAAAACGCACCACAAAGCAAAAGCAAGGTCGGGAAGACCGCATTTATCCTCCCAGCGGCTAAACTCCCTTTCTGAAGTGCGTAGAGCGGCGTCAGAAATGCACCTAAAAGAAGCTCCTCAACTGGAAAGAATGTGCAGAGGAAAAAGTGGCTAAAGTGAAAGTTTCATGCCAGGATAAAGAAACAATTGGCATCACTGAACTTAAACTTAAAAAAAGATATTTCCCAAAGAAACTTGGACACGATAAAAGTGAAAGGAAAGTTGTTTTTTTCCACCTCCTTCCTTACTTGACAGTGAATAGAGATGGATGAAAATGTAAACATCTGCTTTGGCATAAAGGTATGTTGTAACTGAAAAATTAAACTACAGAGAATAAAAAGATTTCTGAACTATAAAAGCAGAAAAAAAAAAAAGGAGAAAAGAATATTTCTTTTTTCTAAGTGGGAAGAGAGAGGAAGAAATAAGAACAGGATTTGGAAGGAGAGTAGTGGAATCCAAGAATCAGAGTAATTTAACAGGATTAAAATACTTTAACTGGAACATTTGTATAAATACTAACCCAAGAAGAGAAGATGAAAAAAGAAGAAATCGTAAAAAGAAACTTGATGTATTTTGATTGTTTGGTGACTTTGGGACTTGTGAAATATGTGAAAGATGAAAAACACTTGGGTGGTTGTTTTAAAAAAAGAGAAAACTCTAACACATGTGGAGAAACTGAAATTAATTTAAAAATATAAAAGAAAGGAAAAGAAGAGGAAGGGCTTCTATGGTTCCGTTTTTCAATTCTTAGAAATTGCAATCTTCCTATGAAAACTCAAGAAAGACTTCAACAAGAAGATTGGATAAAGAAGAAGCCATCTTTAACAAACAAGTTAACTTTACTGGGAAGAAAGGGGAAAGAGGGGAAGAGAATAGAGAATCTTGAGGCTAAAAAAAACAAACAAAAAAGGGAAAATAAGTGAAAAATTGACATAACTAAAAGCAACAGAAAAAGGAATACAGAAAGGGAAATTGAGGTGGAGGAACAATGGGTAAAAGGGCAGAGACAGAAAGAAAGGAGGAAGAGAAGAGAGACTAACGGAGTTGTAAGCAAGATTAAAAGAACAAGGATTATTTTAAGTAAAGTGGAATAAATGTAATTGAAGAGGATTCTGCAAACGCTACATTATGATTGATTGTATAATATTGTATTTATGAATATATTCAGAAAATTGAAACAATGAAGATTTAGTGAACCATTCGAATAAAATAATGGAATGAATTAAATGACGAGAAATAATTTAGAAAGATGGAACATTTTAATGACATATGTGTTCAAAGTTGAGGGGAATTAAATCCTGGAAAGTTACTAAGTGTTTCCCTATAAGCATTATACCTACTTAAAAGTAATGGTTAATTTTAAATTAAAATGATATTAACATTAATGATAGAATGATGTATGGACTACATATAACTCATTAATTATATATAGTATACTTTTCTTTCTCTTTTTCTTTAAAATGTATGTTTAGCTTTAATGTCTTTGCAGAATCCGAGGGAATTATTGTTCTAATATTAAGTGTTATAATTTAGGGAAAGTCTATAAAGGTGTCATACTCAATTAGTGAGTACAGAAGGAATTTTGTTTAAGGTAGAACAAAGATAATTAGATAGCTGAATGAACAGACAAAATAAATGATAATGATCTGTTTCGGAGAACAACAATAAAATAAATAGAAAGGTAAAAGAGGGGAGGAGCTATATAAGAAATGCGAATGGCAATAAGATATGGAATGGTATTATAAATTGGGGAGGGCATTTTGGGAATTGAAATTGTCTGTAGTACGAAATAGAGTTAACCGGGATCAGACTAGCTTTCAGAAAGAGGTTTTATGTTTTCATGTTCTGTGTTGTGTTTGTCTATGTTTGTTTCTAAAAATCAATAAAAAATTTTCAAAAAAATAATCTATGACAGTGATGTCAGAACCCCAGTATAATATAACCCCCAAAGAAGCACAAAGTTATCAAATCTGTGAAACAATGTTCAGATTCATGCCACTAAGGAGAAACAATATGGGTTTTCCTTCATAAA
This sequence comes from Laticauda laticaudata, assembly GCA_004320025.1. Lineage (NCBI taxonomy): Eukaryota > Metazoa > Chordata > Lepidosauria > Squamata > Elapidae > Laticauda > Laticauda laticaudata. The sequence goes on along the minus strand of BHFT01000675.1, from coordinate 7,221 downwards.
TCTTTTTCGGGTGATTTGATCAAAGCTTTATTGTATTGAAGCATCTCTCAAAGTATTGCACAACTCTACAATTTGCTGCCCCGAATGAAAAGCTCTGTCATTTGAAACTGTTCATAATACTTTGGCTGGAAACAAATCCATGCCTGTGACCTGGTGAAGTATATGATTAAATATAGGGTCTCTTGCTGAAACAGGGGGGTTGAACTAGAACAGAGGTCACCAACCTTTTGTACCTCAGGGACCACCAAACTCATAATTTTAAATTCCATGGACCAGAGACCTGGGAAAATCCCCAAAAAACTCTGCAGGAAAATTCCCCATCCTGTTTTCCTACCAATCGATCATTCTTTATTTGGGATTGCAGGATACCATTTCCATCTCTGTTCACAGGGGGGAAGACACACACAGAGAGAGACTTTTGGCTTCATGCAAGGAAAGCAGCAGAAGCAGCAGAAGTCTTTCTTTCTCTCCCCCAAACTCCACCAGAAATTAGTCTTTGCTGGCACAGCCTCTTGGAGTAGGATGCCTTTCAGGGTCCCAAAGACTCATTTCTGGTGGAGTTCAGGGGAGGGAAAGAAAATTTTTTGCTGCTTCCTTGCATTCAGCTAAAAGCAGAAGAAGCAGGCAAGGTGTGTGTGGTGAGTGGGGCAAGTTTCTCTCCCTGTCCTTTCCCCCCTCCCCTTACTACCTCATGTTGTTCACAATGCAAGCGATGCAAGCCTTGTGTTCCCACACAGTCTGGATTAATTGCTTTGGGGGTGCTTTGGGGGTGACATTTCTCTGAGGACCACCAAAATTTTCTTGCAGACCACCAGTGATCCACAGCCCACTGGTTGGTGACCACTGGAGTAGAAGACTTCCAAGGTCCTTTCCAGCTCTATTCTGACTAGTTCCTTCTCCCATGCTTACTGATGAGAATACCTGCTTATATGCCTGGTATTGGACATGCCAACTCATTCATGAACATAAATTGTCAGATATTAGCAGATGTGCTGCTGTATTGACTGAACTAGACTATTCAGCTCTACTTATGCTTACTTAGTTAACTTGTGTCAAGAGTGTAATTGGGATGTTGACTGCATGTGCTTACTCATGAGTAGTTTTATTCAGATTGACATTTCTGTTTATTATTTTTAAATAACTTCCTCATCTCTTATTTCTTATATCCTATGAACAATGTGCCTACAGAATGTTATTGTTTCAAAATCTCAGTTTAAAGTGAATTGAAACTTAATTTAAAGTAACAACACAAATAGAGTCAAAACTGCAGATACCCAAGAATATAAAGAGACCAATGAAAACCAAGAATCAACATTATGCATCACAATAAAATGCAAGTAGCTACTCAGGAAAAAAAATCAAACAGTAAAGACCAATAAAGCAGAAACATTTATCAGACCCCAAGTACAGTATAAACTAGATTCTTGGCAGGCCCACTAGTTATGGATTTCAAAAAGGACAAATCAGATTCCAAATCAATGGATTGTAATTCATGAATCAAAGTTCACATGAATTTCCATAAATCCAATGTTGCTATGACTGCCCAGATAATGCAAATACAAGTGTAAAATGTATTATTTTGGTGTGCAAATTTTCTCCTAATGAAACTGTAAAATGAAACCCAAATAAAAATATATCTCATCCTATCTCAAGACTACTTTCAGAGCCAATCAGAGGATATGTGAAAAGAAAGAGACATAAGAAAAAAAGGATATATGGGATGAAGGGTACATAAGTCTGAGTACAAGAAAATGACACTGTGTCTTGGAACAGAGTTCACACATTGATAGGAAGAAAGCTGTGGTATTCTCCAGGGATCAGCACTAGGAATGATGCTATTTCACTTGCAACCAATTATACCCATGCTTTAAGAAATAAGTTCGCTGTTAACAGGCACCTTATGTTTGATGGCAGCATGCTGGTACTACATTTGTTGGCTCCCAGTTCATTGGCTTGTCAAAAAATGGAGATGATTTTTTTCTTATCTCAAGAAAAACAAAATTCAGAATTCTATGTACTTTACCAGAAATTTTGATCTGCAGAAAATGAATGTGCTTACAAGCACAATTGAGTCCAAAATTTATGTTGCTAAACGAGAGAGTTGCTAAATGAGTTTTGCACATTTTATGCCCTTTCTTGCCACGTTGTTAAATGACTTGCTGCAGTTGTTAAATTAGTAACATGGTTGTCTGACTTCCCCATTGATTTTGCTTGTCAGGAGGTTGCAAAAGGTGATCATATGACTCCGGGACGTTGCAAGAATTTATAAACACATGCCACAAGCATACACACTTTGATCACATGACCTTGAGGATGCTACAACAGTTGTAAGAGTGAAGAAATAGTTATTAGTCACTTTTTTGATGCTATTGTAACTTTGAACAAATGGTTGTAAGTTGAGGATTACCTGTATACCAAACGTCCTGGTGTTAGGTTAAATATCAAATGTTAACCTTTTATCAAAGTGATTAACCCACTGTTGAAAGTAAAAGTATAAAAGCAAGTTTTCTAAGAATTTGCATATAAAGCTAAAATAGCACATGAAAGCATGTGTGCAACACTGGAATGGAAGTTTGTCATATAACAAGTATGACCTCCAGTAATGCTTGTCCATAACTTACAGGAAGGCCCTCATCAAGAGTAGATGGTTAGTATGAGCCTCCTACAGGATAGTTATTCAGTATTTGGAATTCCATGCATTCTTGAGACAATTACCAAATCATGATGTATCAACAGGAGAAAATATTTGTAGCTCAAGAGTTGAACTGTGAGGTTCTTAGTGCTGAACCAAGCACAGAGAGCACCAAGGACCCCACAAATTCTGATCTGCATAAATTTGTGTATCTTTCATCAGGAAGACATTTAGTGTATGCCGTGTCTTTCTACCCAGATAAATCAGAGTGGACCTGCTGGATCTCACAAGCATTAGAGATTCAGAAGCAACTTTTTCAGATTAGATGAAAATCTAATCATACAATATTTGGCACCCTCATTGCAAAAAAAAACAAAAAAAAAAACCAGCCATATNGGCACCCTCATTGCAAAAAAAAACAAAAAAAAAACCAGCCATATGACATACAGATGTTTCCTTCTGGCACAGGAATAAGGTAACCTGTAAGAGTCTTTAGTCCTATCTCACCTTTGACACTAAGGTCTCTAGTTTTGGCTTTCTTTTCTTATTTTCCTTCCCTCCTCCATTCTCCACAATGGTTCCCAAAAGAGGAAGCATTATCCTCACAGAGCCCATGTGGTTTACACAGCCCAGAAGCCTATAATTAGCCCTAATTACCAGAATCACAGCATCATTCCGGCAGCTCTGTGCCATGGAGCACTCAACAGATGGTGTCAAAAAATACCAATTATCTCTGCAGCGGCTGTTTGTGCGCTAAAGACAAAAGAAAGATGAGATATCAGATAGATAGACAAATGGACAATAGAGAAAACAAAGAGTAAAAGGGAGCCAAAAAAAAATCCTTCGACTGAACTCTCTTTTCTATCATACCCTTGGCTCTCTGGCTTCAATTCTGCTTTCTGCCACTTTAAAGATACCTCTGTGGGCAGGTAACAGCCTGTCCTCACCCCCAGCTCCTGCCCACCTAGCAGTTCAGAAGCATGCAAATGCAAGTAGATAAATAATCGCCACCTGGATGGAAAGGTAATAGCACTCCGTGACATCATGCTGGCTACATGACCATGGAAATGTCTCCAGACACCACTGGCTCAATGGCCTTGGAATGGAGATGAACATCGCCTCCTATAGTGGGCTCTTTTCTAGCTGAATTCAATTGAAATTAAATGTGGACAATTTGGTTGTTTTTCAGTCATGAATTAATTATTTTTCCTTCTCTGACATTAGCAGTTGAAATTTGAAAACAAGTTTTGTAGATTTGAGGGGCCCATAGGAAAAGCTTTTGGGTTACATCTCTTGTGCATCTCTAAGACAGGCACAGAACTCTCGACATGGGGACCCATCATCCCTAAAATATGATAAGCTACATCCTACTTCCTAACTTCCAAGTTAAAAATATAATGAATCAGTCACATATCTGCTCTAATTAGCATGTCATGCAAGGTGAGGTGAATACCATATATGAGAGGAGACAGCGTGTTGGTGTTTATCTGGATTCTTTCCTTCCCCTTTTCAAAGCCTGGCTGATAAATCTAGGTTTAGCGAAGTTAAAATCAAGAGGCAACGATGATGATGATGTTACTCAAAGCAAGTTAAATGCCAGAAACCAGGTCTCTTCCTCCCCATTTGCAAACTCTGCTGCTCCCTTTGAATCCTTAGACCCATACCTATATGCCTGAGATGATTCAATTACTGACCTGGCCTGGCCTTCTGGCCAATATCCCAATCTCTTCCCTCCTGTTTTGTCAGCCAAAATCCAGAGCCTGAGCGAGAGAAGCAGGACAGAGCACTGAGGTGTAAAATTAAGTACAGAAGCAGCAATGAATTCTTAATGCCATCATTTCTGGCTAGACATATTTTGTTGTGTAGTGTGGTTTTCTTCATATACACATGCACACACACTGATGTTCTTGATTCATTTCCTAAGGCTGTGCTGACCAGGCTATATCACATTTCCCATCCTTGTCTGCCTCTGGTTTCTGCAGAAACAGCATTTTTAAGCCATAATGAAGAATGTTGCATGCCCTTTGGGGCTAAGAGTGTCTTTTCTCTGAAGGCAGAACATCATGGAAATAAGTTCTTGGGATTGGAAATGGCTCCCCCCCCTTCCTCGCTCATGGGGGGGGGGGGACACCAGCTATTGAGTAACTGAATTAATTAAAGGCCTTCCAAACACATGAGCTATGCCACTCTATGATAGTTGCTGTGCCCTGTATCTTTACAATGCTGACAGCCTTGGGCAGATCTTCAGCAAACAAGCTGATTAACATCCAGCTCAGCTGCAACACTATAGAAAATGCTGCAAAGACAGAATCACACTTTCCTTTGGAATTGTGGGAGGCCTGGTTTCCCATTTGTAGAAATTGTCACTGTTTTCTGGCTTTACAAATCCCCCTCTTCTACCTCATGAATGCTAGGCATGGTTCTACCATGCTATTCTTCCCACATTTTGCCCAGTGGGTTCAGAATACAGCTTTTATATTCTATGCACACTGCAAAACAATACTAATATAGCAACAGTGGTGATGGAGGAAGAAGAGCACTGCCTGAATGCTGATTTTGCATTCTTGCTGGTTAGCTAAAACAAGATAGAGGAAGTACTAGATTTGATTGATTGCTTAGCTGTCTTTTTGAAGTCCAAGCAACTACATGACACATTTCCTCCTGAAAAGAATGGTTCTGTATGAATAGATCATACCCCAGCAATGATTCGCACCACAATATCAGTACTTTCCTAAAATATTGTTAGGCTTAGCAAAATAGTTCTGCTCTCTACAATCCATGGGGGCAGAGGTAGTATTCAGCAGATTCTGACCAGTTCTGGAGAACCAGCAGCAGAAATTTTGAGTAGTTCAGAGAACCAGCAAATACCACCTCTGACTGGCCCCACCCCCATCTATTCTCTGAGTCCCAGCTGATTGGCTGGGTCTTTTTTTGTTGCCCTGCACAGGAGAACAGAGCTGGAAAGCAGGTTAGTGGGGTGGGAAGGGAAGGGGATTTTGCAGTAACCTTCCCCCAGGAGTGGGAAGGGAATGGGGATTTTGCAGTATTCTTCCCCTGCCACACCCACCAAGCCACACCCACCAATCCATGTCATGCCATAGCCATGCCCACCAAGTCATGCCATGTCATGCCCACAGAACTGGTAGTAAAATTTTTTGAATGCATGAGGGCTCCAACTCATTCCTAACTCACCTATACTGATTGTGCTTTTTCCTTGTATCATCTCATTGGTCCCAAATTTCAACACTATCAATGTGACAATATGATCAATCTCCAGTAAAGCTGCACCTGAACTAGAGGTACCAGGCAATTGCCAAAACCTTCAAGAGAAGTAGAGTCTCCATTATAAGGCTGGCCAGTTTGCTTATTCTAATCTGTGACAGGAAATTCCAGCGTTCAAGAAAATGACTTGACAGGCCAACATGCTGTAAAAGGTGCCTGAAGAATGCAAAAATCAAAACTGCTTCAGAAATTATGAAGAACTTCTCGGGGTATCTATAGGATATGGTACAAAAAAATGAACGCTAGTTTTATGTACATCACACATATTAGAAAACAGCAGAGCTTGATACTGTTGTGGCTGCCCTATTAACTTTTTTTGTCCATACGCTGAACACCTCCTTTGGCATCCCTAAAGGTGCACCATTCTAAAAAACCAGTGTCAATTAGATCAGGACTACTTTTATTGTAACAACTATAGTAATAGAAACTTGAAGGCCTGGATGCCCTTCCCACTTCCTTCCCTTTATCTGAGTGTGAAGCAGAGATGGACTTGCCTGAAATATTTAGTAAACATAGTATCTTGGAATGGACGCCAGCTTTACTTGTCTGATCATTGCATTGATAGTGATCCTTCCTCTCTCCTTTGAGACCATAGGTACGGTAGATTTTTATCTGCTTATTGTTGCTATTGTGAAATTGAGAAGTTGGAAAGGAATTTTGGCATGGTGTTGGTGAAGCTTCTGTATTTGAATGATGCTGTCGAGAAAAATTTACTTAAATAGTGAACTGTATGTCATGGAAAGAATATTTAATATAACGCAGTGGCCAGATTTTTTTTCCCTGCCCGTCATTATTTAATTTTGATTATGAAACAGAATGTGCTTAGTGAATAAAAAACCCCTTGATTGGCAGTCTCTATCAATTTGGATGCAATACTGTTGAAAACCCATAACAACATATTTTTTACGTGAAGATCAAAAGAGTCATCCATAATACACCACACAACTCCCAAAACAAACAAACAAACAAAAAGATTACCCATACATAGGAAACTTCAATTTTCCAAAAAAGAGATTCAATTCAAGGTTGGAAAAATAAATCTGGTTTAAAATTTTTTTATTGGCAATCGTTGCAAATTTCAAAGCCGATACCAAATTTATGCCAACCAGATTTAAGACTGAATGCAACCATTTATCACATTAAACAAGAGGAAAACCTTTGACCACCAATTCGGCAACCAATTTCCACTTTTTTTAAAAAAATTTTAGTTCAACAACAAACTAAGAGCAAGGTCCATCCACTCACGTCCCTGAAGAGGACCTAATGGAAAAGACTGGCAACGACGACACAATTTTAAAAGCCACATC